>JAKOGI010002237.1:0-110000 GCA_029747015.1 Carnegiea gigantea
ATATATACATATATATATATATATGCAAATCTAAAAATATATATATATATATATAAATATATATATATATATATATATATATATTTATATATATATACATATGTATATGTATATATGTATATGTATACACCAATATATATGTATACGCATATATATACGGATATATATATATATATATATATATATGTGTGTGTGTGTGTGTGTGTGTGTGTGTGTGTGCGCGCGTGCGCGCGCGTGTGTGTGCGTGTGTGTGTGCATGTGTATATGCATTTATGTATATATATATATATATATATATATTTATATACATACATTTATATATATGTATATATATGTATATAAATACATATTTATATATATAAATATATACACATATATATATATATTCATATATATATATATATATACATATACAAATATACAAATATATATATGCACATATATGTATGTGTGTGTGTGTGTGTGTGTGTGTGTATATATATATGTATGTATGTATATATATGTCTATGCATGAGTGTGTGTGCATGCATATATATATATATATATATATATATATATATATATATATATATATATATATATATATATATATATATATATATATAGATATATAGATATAGATATATATTTTACTGTCATGCATGTTGTGCTATATATCTTATATTTTATATATATATATATATGGCACTACATAAGCATATATGTGAATGGTATGTGATTTGTATATATATATATATATATATATATATTATATATATATATATATATATTATATGTATAGTATGTTGTATACACACATATATCTATATACACACACACAGGACATATATATATGTGTGTGTGTGTGTGTGGTGTGTGTGTGTGACTATTATACGTCAATATTATATGAATTTATATATAATATTATATTATATATATATATATATATGACATTAAAATCTATATATATACTACATATAGTATATACATGTTGTCTATAATATGTATATTATATATGACATGCTATGTATGTGTGTGTATATATATATCTATATAATATATATATAGACGACCATACACACCGACATATATATACACCGAAACACGCACCCACTAACATACAAATTATATTTATAAGTGATACTCCGATATATAATTTATAATATATATATATCTATATATATATGATATATATTATATATATATTACAAACTACATTTTGTATATGCATACATATATTATGTATGTATGTCTTATATCTATATATATATATATATATATAATATATATATATATATATTTATGCCATATTACATATATCTATAGTACATGAACTGTAAATTTCTAGATACATATGCATATACATATGCATACATATATATAGTATATATATATATATATATAATAATCGTACTACATACATATATATATATATATATATATATATATTTATAATCATATAATATATAATATATATATATACTTATATATATATGTATGCATACTTTATTTGCTTTAAGTAGTTTAGTTTATTTACCTTAAGTAGTTTAATTGATATTAGCATATTATTCGCAGGGACAGAACTAGAATTGAAAAAAAAATCATCAGTGCAATTTTTTTAGATTTTTAGTTTCTGTTTGGAATTTTTCTAAGCTAATCTAGCACTGATTTTACTGTTCTGATATTTGTAGTGGATTCATAAAAATTTTTAGCGTGTAGATAAAGTTTTGTGGAAATTTTGGGCGTTTATGGAATTTTCAGCAATTTTTGGACCTAATTCTCTGTTCTAATTTTTCTGCACTGTTCTAGGACAGAAAAAAATTGAGAAAAAATTTATTCATGTTTCCTATGATTGTGCTGAATTTTTTTTTGTAGTGTTTTGATTTTGGAGTTTGATATTTTGTTTTAATTGTAGCTTTTGCTTGTTTAGGTTTTAGTTTATTTTCTGTTTTGTTTTAGTTTAGATGGTGTTTTTTGTTTTTGTTTTTGATCAACTTGTTTTTTGTTTTTTGTTTTTGTGTCAAAAAAAGTTCAGGAAAAGAAAATGATGTTTGTGCTCTATGTTTGTGCTTCTTTTCTGTTTTTTGTGTTAGGTTACTTCTTGTTTTTTAAGTCCTTTTGGTCTTTTTTTCTTTTGGTAATATAGTTTTATTTTTGTTAGTTTATTTTGTTTTGTTAATTTAACTATATACGCATCATGTTTTTGTTTTGGAATTAGTTTTGAATTAGTGCGTTAGAGTCATTGATATTCCCCCCTTTTAAAAAAAGACCTCAAAAAATTTTGAAATAAAATTGAAGACCAAAAAAAAAATTCTTCAAATTGAAAAATGAGTCGCAAAAGTGTCAGTTTTTAATTTGCCTCAATTTGAGCATGAACCTTCTTGGAGTTATCTATCGAGACTTAACAATTATCGTACTTAATTGAACCAAAATTTTCAAAAATAGGAGATTTGTAAGGTCATTATTGCGGGTCTGAATGCTAAATTACGAGGTTATGTTGAGTCTATGTGTCTTAGAGTTTTATTATTATAATTGTGAACAACTCAAGATGAGGTTTGGGATTTTTTTGAAAATAGCTTAGGACATTTATGAGTATGAACAAGCTAGAGGGACCTTTTAGGATTCCCTATTCATGGTGAGTATGTTTTTCCTCCTAATCCTTACCAATAGGATCACTTTATAGATTCATACGATCACCAATATTACTATTGTGTGCCTCTTGTTTTGTGTGACTATTGAGTGTTTTGATCATAATGTTTATAATTGTCCCTATCCTGGTTATATGGATGCTACATGTGCAAGTCATGGAAAGATAATAAATGAAATGACCGATAAAATGGTAGAGACTATGAAAGAGAGAATTGTTGAATATTCTCACTATTTCAATCAAAATAGGGACGATTATAATGAGATGATTTATAGTTTAGAATATCCTAAACGTGAAGTGAGTCTTTTTAATGATTTTGAGCCCTCCTGTCTTGCTAGGCCCGATTTACATGATGATATTTCTTTTCCTAGCCTAGAACAAGAGAGTGACCACTCTGTGTCTCTATCCTCTAACCTTAAACCTGAATTTAGCTGACTCAGAGATCTCACTCATGATGTCCTAATTTCTACTGACCCACCCACCCCTTCTAATGACTCTTTTGAGTTTGGGGAGGGTGAAGAATTTGAGAATGCTAGTAAGTTAGATCTGAAAAGCATAACTAAAGATGAGCATCATGACATAGATAACTTAGAAGATATTTGTTTACAAGAGTCAAGTGAGGGGTAGTTAAGCCCACTAATTTAAAATTTGATAATGATATTCTTTGTATGGAATATAAATCTTTTTCATATAGGTCAAATGAAAATGAAAGTCTGGATATGGGTTTTTATGTTCAATATAAATTCTTTTCTTTTGACCATATCATTAGTGACCTTATCCTAAGGAAATCCAAGTTTGAATTTTGAGAGTCTATGAACTTTGTACCTATAACTATTAATTTGGATCAGACTCTTGAGCATATTAAAATTAAAGGACTTAAGAACTTAGGACCCACTATTTTTCCTAGACAGTTCGTTCATTATGATCAAATTTGTAAGCTGATGACCCACATGTTGGCTAAGTTTGAGTACATCTTTGTTTCACATTTGGGCCCATCAATTTGATATGTTGAAACATACCCTCAATTATGCTACATTGATGTTATGGATATGCTCTATTTGGCGCCAACTCTCTTATTTTACTGTATTTGTCTTGTTAAGGGTTGTTCTTGTTTATTTGATAAGCTGCTACGATCGCTAATGGGTTTTGATTTGAACAGCAATCTCCAGCTTGATATGGAGTGGCTGATGCTCCAGGAACCTCTATCTAAACAGATTTTGGGAGGCTATAGATTAGTTATAATTCTGCACCTGACCTGCTATTATTGTTTTATCCTTTCTATCTTGTGCATATTATGTCTCTCATTTTATTATTATTTTTTAGAAGCTCATTTTCCCACAATGTGGACATTGTGTGATCTCAGTGTGGGGGACGGGAAGCTATGCTTTAAAATTTTTGACAAAAAAAAACAAAATGTGAAAAATTTTCGAAAAACAATAAGATTTTCTATTTTTCTGTGATTTTTGAGAATTGTAATCAAAAAATCTTTATTTTCCTCTTTCTTGATTAATTCCAAGTCTCTCAGTGTGATTGGCATATCAACATTGCATGAATACTGATGTAGAAATTCCTTCTAAAGATCATCCTAGTTCATGACCTTTTGTGGGTCAATAGCATTACACCACCTTATCACATCCTTAACAAAAGCCCAAGGAACTATGATGTGAAACATGTCCTTGTCGATCCCCCTTAGAGTGCAGTAAAAACGTTCTTCACATGATGGTGAAGATTTTCAGTTCCATAGAATTTGATATCCGGTTTGGTGAATTTCAGAGGTAACTTCCCTTTTGCGATTGAAGTGAATCTCGCACAGTCGTTAAAGTAATTGTTAAATATCGAGGATTGTTGAAGTGACAATCCTATATGATCTGCTTATGGATTAGTTTGAGGATTGCTCTTTTCCACTTCTTCTTCCTTCTTATTGTTTGGCTCCCCCATTTCTTTATCTTTCCCTTCTTCGTTGAAAGGCTTCTCACTATTCTCCCCTTGAGTTTCCTTAGTAATGTTTGGAGTGTTGTGGCCATCACCTCCATCTTCTTTTCCCTTTCCTCCATTCTAGTCTGCATTATCTCCAACATTTTCATCACTTGAGCTATTTTATTACTTCCCCCCATTGGAATGGGTGAGGGACAGGACTTTGACTTAGATTTCAACTTTAACCCAGCAGGTGGAGTTTCCCAAGACTCTTCTCAACATATAAGTCTCCTGCCTTGTGCATTTTGCTCTTATATCTTCTTAGCCTTCCCTTTCTTGATCAATAAGGTGATGCTTTAGAGGAGTGAACTATTACAGAGGTTGTAAAACTCGAAAATTCATATTATAATCCTCAAAGAAAGGTTAATTAGATCTTTAGTCACTTCAGCTCATAGGTAGTATTTTAGCATGGGCCTTCATGTAGTTACAATTTCGGACCAAGCCCAAATCATTTCTTATTTCTAACTCAAATCCTAGCTTTTTGTAACGCCCCAAAAAGTACATGATTCATTACTTGCTTAAGTTCACCAATTAACAATAATAACCCAATGAACGGGGCGTTACCGCCGTCCAAACCGATCGGGGGAGCTGGCCTGAAGCCGCGCGGGTGACTGAAGGACAATGCCCTGTAACTGATAACTGATGGGGTCACTAATTATGTGATAAAGCACTGATTAAATTGATTTATTGATGTACTTACCAAAACATAACGATTTCGATAAATACATGCTGATTTCTAAAGAGACAGGCAATAAACGTACACCTATTCACAGATCGTAACAGCTACTTAGGGGTGCACTAACAGATAATAATTGGCAATTCAATTTTATATGCGCCTCATTCCCTGTTTTAAAATTAAAATGAATTGCAAAGCGGGTCCAAATAAATTTTCAGTGAATCTTTAACATTACAGGAATGCGTGTACTGAGTTTTGGCTCACAGTTCAAAATGTTTTCATATTTTGTTTTAGGAAAGTGTTCAGTGAACCGCTCTCAGGCGGGCAGGACGGCTGAAGGTGATAAGTGAGCCAGGACTGTCCATGTGACTGGCGGTGTATGAGTGCTGAGATATTATCATATCATATTGTGATGTATTTTGGTGTTAAAACTGTATTTTTGAACTGAATTATGTATTTTGGTGTAATCCTTGAAATGATTGGGATGTTAGAACCATTTCTATATATAACTACATGGTTTGAATGGTTGTGATGGTGTGAGTGCCCCTTTTGAGGGTAAACTTTGGTTTTATGGCTAAGTTTGAATGTATGTAAGGAAAGCCTTGTCCTTTTTGGACGGCGGCAACGCCCCGTTCATTGGGTTATTATTGTTAATTGGTGAACTTAAGCAAGTAATAAATCATGTACTTTTTGGGGCGTTACACTTTCAATATTGATTAGAGTCACTGGAGTCACCGGACGAGGTGGTACCACCTCCAATCGGTGAGGATGAAGCTAAGGACACCTCTACTAATGGGGAAGATGATGTGAAGGAAGTAAAAGAGCCACCAAGCCATTAGGATGCAGCTGGTGACTCTGAGGACAACCCCATTAAGGTTAACTCAGATGGTTCAAATCGTGAACCTAACCAGAAAACAGAGTATGAGGTTTGGTATGGCTATGCAAGTGACCCTAAGGAGGATGACATTGATCCTCTCAATGAGTCTGATGAAGAACCAAAAGAGGAATTGGGGGGGAGCCAAAAAGGCACTTTGGCTCTAAATATGAAGACCCATCGAAAGAGTCGAAACCTGAGGAAGAGTTGAAACATGTGGAAGTGCCAAAGAAGAAGAGCCTGAAGAAGAGGAAGAGCCTAAAGAATTATTTCTATCCTATATCCCTCTAGCATGCAAAGAAGAAAAAGTTCCTCGAGTTAGTGCAAAGAAAAATGAGCATTTTACGATACACTTCTAAGTTCATGGAACTATTCCACTTTGCCCCTGCCTATGTAGTTAATAAGAACCTCAAGATGAATAGGTTTGAGTCAGGATGGAATCATAAGCTAATGGTTGTTATATCAGTATGTAGTTAATAAGAACCTCAAGAATTCATAGTTGATCTATATCACTTCGACTTGACCGATTTCGATGTGATTTTTGGTATGGATTGGCTATTGAAATATCATGCCCAAATAGATTGCCTTAAGTAGAAAGTAACTTTAAGAAGTCTTAATGGGGATACGGTAGCGCACAAAGGGGCCAACCTGAAACTCGAGGTTTGGCTAATGTCTACCCTGAAGGCACACAAACTCTTAAAACAAGGATGTGAAGGCTATCTATATAATGTGCTTAACTCAATAGCAACTGAGCCATCAGTAGAGAGTATACTAATAGTATCCAGATTTCTTCACGGAGAAATTCCTAGCATGCCCCACCTATGGAAGTGGATTCATGTATTGACTTAACCCCAGGAGCTGATCCTGTTTCCAAAACCCTATATAGAATGGCCCCAAGAGAGCTTAAAGAATTGAAGATTCAACTTAATGAACTTTTAGAAAAGGGGCATATTAGGCCAAGGACCTCATCCTGGAGAGCACCAGAGGTATTTGTGAAGAAGAAGGATGGTAGCATGTGGTTGTGCATGGACCACAGGGAGCTGAACAAAATCACCATCAAAAATCGATATCTCTTACCTTGAATTGGTGATCTCTTTGACAGCTACGGGGAGATGCAACTTTCTTGAAGATATACATTAGATCTGGCCACCACTAACTTCGCATCCGAGAGGAGGACATACCAAAAACTGCTTTCTGTATTTGATATAGGCACTTTGAATTTGTTGTGATGCCTTTTGGACTCATTCATGCCCCAGCAACCTTCATGGATCTGATGTACCGAGTCTTTAAATCATACGTAGATCAGTTTGTGACAGTGTTCATTAATAACATACTGGTGTACTAAAAAACTCTAGAGGATGCATGCTCAGCATTTGAGGACTGCCCTCGAGGTACTAATGAGAAATGAACTCTATACTAAGTTGAAGAAGTCTGAGTTTTGGCTAGAGAAAGTGGCCTTTTTAGGTGATATGGTGTCTAAGGAGGGAGTGTCAGTTGACCCACAAAAGACAAAGGTAATTACCAAGTAGCCTACACCTAAAAATGCTACAAAGGTGGGATAATTTACATTTAGGTGCATCGACTTTTGGTACAATCATTTAGAAGACCAGCTTTTCAAAAACTTTACTACTAGGATTATTGAGTTTTGTGCTATTTACATTTGGGGGACATATCACTATTTAAACAAATAAAAATTTATTTTTAAGTCCCTAAACTGTTCATATTTGTAAATCTACCCTCAATTCTTAAAAATTTACTTTCAAAAAATTTAAAATTGCGTTTGTGGTTTTTCTTGCTCACGAATAGATCTTGACATCCTCTTTCATCTAGTATCACAGCCACGTGTCCAAAAATAATTAAGATAATTAAACTAATTAATAACTAATTAAGCTAATTAACTGCAATTAATGCTTGAATCATCACCTGCTTGTCCTGGTCCGAATTATTCACACATTGTCCACTCACCTGAAGGTAATATATCGTTAGCACCTTAATTAAACTATATCACTGATATAGCTTTAGAATTAAAAGCAAAACTATATCACTGAACTGAAGGAGTTTAAGAATCAGTTAACCGTTGTCCATTTTTCTCTTGTTAACGAAGTTAGACACAGCGAAAAAGCTACTCCTAGCATCAGTAGTCCTTTTTAGCATAAATATCCTTTTCAAAATCCAAAAAACAAGATTCCATTTCCTTTGCAAGAAATAAAAATTCAAAAAAAAGTAGGAGAACAATCTGGTGAAAAATCCACTGAAAAGATAGAAAACAAGATGGAGTACAAACAATATACTCTTGAAGAGCTACAAAAAATGTTTGATAATGAACAAAACCCGGACGAATTAAATAAAAATATGAGCGCAATTAGTGATAAATATGATGTTTTGTCTGATGATAATGAAGAGACCAATAATGTCCAATTAGAAGAAGAAATATATCAGTAGATGAATCTGATTAAATTAGAAGACCTCAATGTATTACCATTAGAAGAAATTAGGAGAAAACTTGATAAGAAATATGAAAAAATGACTATTGAAAACGAAATCAATGAGATTGGAGAGGAAATCGACCTATATGAAAACTAATCTAGTTAAGAATGTCGTTCCTAAACCCGAAAAATTTGATGAACCCTTTAGGAGAAATACTCATTTCCTAAGACCTAGGCACGTTCCCGTAGGACGTACAAGCAATTCTTCCTTCGGGTTTATCCCAAGGAAAACTACGACCTATGAAGAAATTGGCCTTACCCCAATTAGTCAAATAGAATATATCTTAAACATTGATGGAGCCCGCAATAGAGAAGAAACATTTGAGCACTAGAAAAGAGGAATGAATAGTGTCTTAAACCTAAATACTACATGGACTGCAACAAACTTCCTAAATTAAGAGTGATGGAAACACCAGCTGTTATGTTCAGAAATTTGTGCAAAGAAATTAAAACTGAATTCATCGGAGCCAAACTTGATTCTAAAGAAAAAGCAAGAGAATAGCAAAGAAAGATTAACAATATAGAACTATGGGATATGAGATATCTAGAAAATTATATTGTTGAATTCAGTCAATACTATTACAAATTGGGTATAATGAAACAAATCTTGGTATGTTCTATGATAAATTACCATATCCTATAAATTCCATAATTAATGAAAAATACATGGGATGCCTTGAACGAACAGATGTTGTTGATACCCTTGGTTCAAGAATTTCCTATTTACGAAAATGGGTTAATGAACAATGTCTTGATCTTCAAAAGCAAAAGAAGATTAAGAAACAGTTAACTTACTGGGATTCACTTCACCAATAGGGAAAAGAACCTGAGAAAAGAAGAAAAAGAAAATTCTATAAGAAAAAGAGTTTTAATAAGCAGAGAGGCGAAAAATATAAAAGAAAATATTATAACAAACCAAGTCCTAAAAAATGAATATTTTTTATGAATGCTGCTTATCGCCCTGCAGGAAAAAACAACTGTAAATATTGGGCATGTGGAGAAATTGGGCATTATGCTAATGAGTCCAAAAATAGGAAGAATAACAAACTTATGGAAACCTTGGGAAGCCTAGATCATGTTGAGCTTAGTGAAGATGAGGCGTTAGACCTAGCCCTAAGTAACAATAAAGGAATTGTTGAAATTATATTGGACAATGAATATCAAGAAAGTGATTATAAGGAAACAAGTCATATAATGGAAAGTAGTTCGGTTAGCCTTGGTGATCTTCAAGGAGAAGAGTTTGTTGTAGACAATGATCATGAAAAAGTCAAAGGAGATTGGATTCTTCCCATAATCCAAAAAGACATGATCTATAAAAAATCCATTTTTCAATTAAAAAGCAAATAAGTATGTGAAATGATGGAAGGAGATCTTGAGATAAAGGATTGTGAACATGACGCTGGGGAAGCTAATCTGATTGATTGGGAGAATATCCTTAAGCATAACAAAGATAGAAAGTATAGGTATATCCATGTTGGAAGCGTCCAAGTTCAGATCACTCCATTACCATATTATGATAAAAATACTGATCTTTACGCTTTACTCTGTGATATTAGGCACACCAAATTTAATAATCAGATCATCACAGGGATAAAAACCAATTTATATAATGGGTTAGTAGGATTCAACTACCGACCAGGATATTATGTGAGTCTAAAAGATGAATCTGCTAAAAACTTCCTATTCCTTAAGATAAAAATAGTTGGGATGGATATAAAAAGAGGAGGATATCCTTTAAGGATATTTTAGAAAATTATCTACAAATTAGATAATACAATATATCTTAAGACTAAGGCAACAATGATAGAAGTAGAGAAATTTAAAAGTCCTACTTCCATGCAAAAGATCTAGAGGATTAAGTCCAATCCTCAAGAGATAAAAATTGACCATTCATTGATATCTACCTTTGCCAATCCTACAAAGTTCAATAAGAAAAATATAATAAAGATTGATAAGGAAGGTAAAAAATCACCATTAAACCCCAATTATTAAGAACTATGAGTACGAGGTCAGATTGGGGAGAAGGATCTCTATCCGCTAAAGAAGAGCTTAAGGAAGATGATACACTTAGCATGACCAGTGAAATAAGTAGAATGAGTTTTGAGGCTGCAAGACCCAGTGTAGATCGAATTATGAGTCTAGATAGAAAAGTCATTGGGTAGAAAACAAGAACTATTACTGAACCAATTTATGAGGATGAATTAGTTAAAAATATGACTATGAAAATATGCTATAAAGCTACCAATACGAATCCTAATAGCATCTATATCCCAATAAAGGTATGTTTAAAAGGATATAATAAATATGAATTGTGTGCTTATATAGATAGTGGTTGTTCTGTATGCTTTGAAAAAAGATCATTATTTCGTGAATTTATGTGGAAAAAAACTAAAAACCCTTTACAAGTAAGGATAGCTGATAATAGTGTTATGAGCCACAATGAAACCATAGAAAGATTATCCATAGAATTAGGAGGAGTCCAATACATTATACCAGTTCTATGGCCTATTGATCAACCTTCTCATGATATAATTATTGGAAACAATTTCCAAAGGTTATATTCTCTATGCACGCAGACTATAAACCAAATAATATTTACAATTAATGATCACTCAGTTCCTATTGAAAAATTAAGTAAGGCCTACACTTATCAAAAAATTGAGTTTACACGCATCCACCATGGTGAGAAGGTAACGTCTGCACAACGAGAAGTAGCACTGACAATCTCATTATTTGAGTTATCTATTAAAGAGCAGATTGTAGAACAACAAGAAAAATTATGCAAAGAACTCTACTTTAACAATCCTCTAAAATTTTGGGATAAAGACAAAGCATCTGCTAAAATCACTATATTAAATCCCAACACCATCATTCGGGTTAAACAAATGGTGTATACACACCATGACATTCAGGAGTTTAATAAACAAATCAAAAAACTTCTGGATGAAGGATTAATTAGAAACAGTAAGAGTTCTCACACCAGTCTTGCTTTCACGGTAAGAAATCATACTAAAGAAAAAAGAGGAAAAGTTAGAATGGTAATCAATTATAAAAAGCTTAATCATAGCAGTGTCTTTCATGGTTACTATATTCCTAACAAAACAGTCCTTTTTAACAGAATTCAAGGATCCTCTTGGTTCTCCAAAATGGATTGCAAAAGCAGTTATTGGCATATAAAAATGGATGAGGAGAGTATTCCTTTAACTGCATTTAGTGCCCCATAAAGTCATTACGAATGGATAGTAATGCCACTGGTCTTAGAAATACACCCCAAATATTCCAGAGAAGAATAGATAACATCTTCAAAGACCTTAATCATTGTTGTCTAGTTTACATTGATGATATCCTTATCTTTTCCAAAACTATAGAGTAACATAAAGATGATGTCTTAACTATCACCCAAAGATGCATTGATTATGGTATTATACTGGGGAAAAACAAGTGCATTTATGCTGAATAAGAAATTGAGTTTTTAGGTCTAGAGATAAAAGCTGGATAAATTATTCGACAAAAATATATTTTGGAAAAGATAGAAAATTTTCCTGAAAAAATGAAGATATGAAGCAACTAAAAAGGTTTCTTGGATGCCTTACTTATGCTTTGGACTTCATTAAAGATTTGGCTAAGCTAAGAAAACCATTACAACAAAAACTCAAGAAAGATGTGATATGGATATGGACTACCAATGATTCAAAGATTGTCCAAAACTCTAAAAAGATGTGTAAAAATCTTCTTGTTCTTAATTTACCTAGTGAGGGAGATGATTTAATTCTTGAGACAGATGCCAGTAATGAATACTGGAGTGCAGTACTCAAAATCAAAAAAGGAGAAACACTTTGCAAATATTGCAGTGGAAGCTTTAATAAAGCAGAATGCAACTATCCCAACATGGAAAAGAAAATCCTTGCAGTTGTAAGGGAAATTGAAAAGTTCTTAATCTTTTTTACCCCGAAACATTTTCTTATTCGAACTGATTACAAAGGAATACTTAATTTTGTGAAAAAGAATTTATCAAATATGCAAGCGCAAAGGAGACTTCTGCATTGGCAATTATGACTTAACCAGTTTTCCTTCTCTATTGAACATATACAGGGATCAAAGAACTCTCTAGCAGATAGTCTAACTCGAGAACTCGTCAATGGTGATGATTAAAGCCGACCTCCTGCCAGAAAAGAAGGAAATCCTTAATGAAATTTCATTCCTATTAGAACGGGTTATGCCTTCTAGTAAAGTCCTTATCGATAACCTAGAATTCCATATAAAAAGTAGATCATGTTTTGGTCTATTATCTACTGCCCACCTAATAGCCTAAAGATTTTTCCTTTTAGAGCTACAAAGTAGTTACCTTCAATGTCCTTATGATATCCAAGAAAAAATAAGTTCTCATGTTCAAGAAAAATAGTTCAATGAGTGGTATGCAGCCAGCATCGACCTTTATCATTATTATTCCTATGATATTTGGAAGTCTTAGAGTACAACGATCTATTTCCCCGACAGATCTGGAGTTTGTGGTATTTGCTTCCCAGCAAATTTATTATCTCCAAATGACCCTGTCTATAAAGCCCGGAAATACGGGATGGTACTTTATTTCACAGAAGTCCCAGATTTAAAATTTTCATTTTTCTCAACCTTAACTAAATTCCAGCAATACATGGTCAAAAGGATCCATTGAATTCTTACATCTCCTGAAGGTCCAACAAAAATTCCAGTTCGCAGATGCTTAACTTTATAACTTTATAGCGCTCTAATTGAATGTGAAAATGAAAAAGCCAAACCAGCCTATTATCTTATCCAAATTGTTGATTACGACGATCTCAATGATCAACGACAAAGTTGGGTTCATGGAAACTAAATTCCAGCAATACATGTTCAAAAGGATCCATTGGATTCTTACATCTTCTGAAGATCCAACAAAAATTTCAGTTCGCAGATGCCTAACTTTAGAACTTTATAGCGCTCTAATTGAATGTGAAAATGAAAAAGCCAAACCAGCCTATTATCTTATCCAAATTGTTGATTACAACGATCTCAATGATCAATGACAAAGTTGGGTTCATGGAAATTCGGTACATCTAGTTACTGATCCTGCTTTATCAAGGGTCATTGGATTTTTCAATATTTATCATCAATGCTGGGCATTAATCAAACAAGGAAAAATTAATGCATTGTGGAAACACTACTTTCACCTCTAATAACGAATTCAAAGAATACATAAAGGTGGAAGGAGCAGTGTCAGAAGATATTTTTGATTATCTCTTTGATGTTGGAGCTGGAAAATTCTTATCAGAAAAAGGGAAGACATATCTCCTTGAATTATTTGAAGAATGGGACCCATAGCATCTTAAGCGAATTGATGAAGATTTTGATAATTATCCAGATAATGATGGTCTGGAAGATTTAATTAGAGATGAAGGAATGCAGAATCTCAATAATGATGACTAGTCTTATTATCACTAAAAGCTCTGAAAAGTGATCGAACCATTTTGCACTATTTCGACAAGCGTATGGTCTGTAGAATAAAGTGTGTACTGTAGATTCAATATGTACTGTAGCCATGTGAAAAATCGTTACGTACTGCAATCATTAGGGCATCCTATATACCCTCATCCCCTCTATAAATAGAGAGGTCAAATGCTGAGAAGGGATACGATCATTTGAGCATTCTTGAGCAAAAGAGAAGTCGGGATTCTTCATTTCTCTATGAGCAAGCATCTCTAATAATCTTATCTTAAGTCCTTCTTCCAGCTTTCCAATGTAACATAATCATTTTTAAGCTTTCAATAAAAGAAGTTTCCCAGCAGGGAACGTTATTCAATCGAACCTTATGTCTTAAATATTATAATTTTTGATTAAAGTCTCACTATCCTACAAATTATAAGACTTGATTAGTGACCACGGTCTGAGGTAGGAAACGAAACAAATCTGTGCTGTGCCTGATCTAAGGAAGGTGTAGTTAACATTAGCAATCTCTATAAACTGAAAGCTAGAGGAATATCAGGGTCCAACGCCGACTAAGTTCAGGTAACGGTCAAAACTTTCTGATTAAGTTTTAATTATTTTTGCTAAGCATAGTGGACCTATAACCGCAAAAAGTATAATATATAAGATATAAGTAGTAGATTGTGATAACTAGTACCAGTAAAGTCATTGTAAGAAGTTAAATCAAGCATATTTCGTAAAAAAAACCCTAAAAATAACTTATTTACATAGCTAACCTCTTCCATGGGCTTTTCTGCAATTTCTAAAAGTTCAAGGATTAAACTATAAATAAAAAGCACCAAAAAGTCACTTGTACCAAAACTGGACGTACCAAAGTGTAAAGATTTTCAAAACCAGGTTTAACCTGTGAGTACGCTAAAACTGGAGGTACCAAAGTGTAAAATTTTCACAAAGGTGCAAAGTTTCGCAGGGCTAGCGAGGTACGAACGGAGATTTGTTCAAGATTTCTCAAAGATACCAATGTCCCTCACTAATTTGACTAGGAAAATAGTGAAATATGAGTTGACAGAAAGATGTGAGTATGCATTCCAAGAACTTAAGAAGAGACTCCCGTCTTCACCCATATTGGCATTGCCATCCAAAAGTAAAGGGTTTGTGGTATATAGCGCAACTCACAATAGTTTGGAGTATGTATTGATCTAAAATGGACGATTTATATCATATGCATCATGAAAACTGAAGATCCATAAGAAGGACTGCCCAACTCACAACTAAAACTGGTGGCAGTAGTCTTCGCTCTCAAATCTGGGGGCATTACCTATCTGGAGTGCACTGCAAGATGTTCACCAACCACAAGGATCTCAAGTACCTGTTCTCTCAAAAGGACCTGAACTTGAGGTGGATAAGGTGGCTAGAATTTCTCAAGGATTACTACATACGCTTTCAATATCACTTTCGAAAAGCCAAACGTAGTCGCCAACGCTTTAACAAAGCCGAAAACAATGGAATAAGTTGCCAAACTTTTCTAGGCATCTATAAAACGGCGATATTATGTTGGACTCGAACCAATTTGTCCTAAAAAAATCAATTCTTATGATGCAACTAACATGTTCATTATTAAAGATGTGATCATGAAAAACTAAACTATGCAATTATCTTTGATGAATATACAACCATTGAATAATTAGCATGTAAAATAAAGTATGTTTTAGGGTGTCCAAGTAAATTATACATAGCAAAGTGTGCAATACATTAATGTATCTGATGCTATATAGATACAGATGTTATTGGAATTGTTAGCTAGATACATATACTCTAGATTGCCCTGTCCACATATTAGATTGGTCGTTCCCATAAATAGGTTGAGCAGGACATCCCTCTATGCGATCGAAATCATGCATTTTAAGTTGCAAATATCAGTGTTATTTCATTTGTTGCCCTTTCAATGGCTAAACATTTGTACCATTACATATGTGGCATATATTAACACAAAAAAGTTTGATACGATATGAATCATTTGTCCGGGGTGTTACTCACTTACTACAACCAAACCTAAACTATATTTCGTAAGGTATAATATATAGGTCTTCACACACTTTTTGTCTAACCAAAACTTAATTTGATCTTATAAGTATAGATTATTCTTAAGTATAAAAGATTCCATATCACCAATAAGTTGATACTTTTTCATAAGTATGCACAATTTGTCTTTAGTCAATCAGCAATGTACTAATAGTGCTTCAGTTTGGATAATCATCATCTGCCTACATGTTGGCATTCTATTCATTTGCTATTTCCTATTTCATTTACATATTTGTATTCGTTTAGAATTTCATAGGTAGTGGAGACATTACTTAGCAATGTGATTGGGAAGACTTTCATCTTTGTAATATAAGCTCCTATAAATCAGTGTGCTAAGGGAAGAATAATGCTACTTTCTAGCTGACCAACTCAAAGATAATAATGAAAATGTTTCTATACATGTTTAGTGTTTTTTAAATTGTATCATAAACAAACAAAAGCTTCGGTTAATTAATTATTTAGGATGATCTTTGAACGTATTCTCTAACTGTTTCAATTTCCCATTCTTGCTTTAATTGAATAATTTAGTGACATATAATTTACTTTATGAATAGCTTCGTCCTACTAATTTTAGTGATAGACATTGTTAAATATTTTTTTCAAAACGTTTTAAAATACCGCAAGCGCTTGGTTATCAGTCGTAGCACTTAAGGGTCGGTCCACAGTAATAGGGTATAAAATTAGGTAACTTTACTAATAACTTATTATCTAACATGGCTGCCAAAGATGCCACGACTTACTTAACGAAGAGACCAACATTTCAATAAAATACTAAGTTAGGATAAGACAAATTACAACCTAATATATAACATAAAGATCATGCCCAATAAATATAACAAAGCAAGACTAATAACGTGAAATTAAATACATCTAAACCAGACCAGTAAAAAGGAGAGATATCATTTGGAAGCCAGAGAAATAAAATAAGAGCCCATGAAAAATGATAAATTCAACTCTGCACATGAATCAAGAAACGAAATACTAAAATATGCATGCCTAACCATTATGTTATCTGCTAGCTAAGATTAACCAAAAATTTTAAAAAAAAACAATCTAATAGAGAATTAAAGATGCAGGAAGAGAGAGAAAATGCCTTCATGAACATGGGAACAAGTGCAACCAAAAAAAAAAAACCAAACGAACGAACAAACCAAAGCAACGAAACTGAGAATGGAAATAATGCAGAAAAAGCAAGCTTAAAATGAATCTAAATATAGGTTATCAACACCACCACCTTTTCCCACCTCAATGCAGAGCACAAAGTTCATACCCAAGAATAAGAACAGGGGAATACTGCCGATTGAAATAGGGGTAACAAGACTATGAACGCAAATCTGGGTTTGAACGCAAGTAGAGCAAATCAAACGGACCAAAACAGGGGATGGACACTCTTGAAAATTGAACTTAAAACTTGAACAATTTGAACCCAAAATTACAAATTTCTACTTGAATTCAACAACCCAAAATCAAGTTTTACTAATTTGTATGCCACTAAGATGAATCTGGAAGAACGAAAAACAACATGAAGTGAAAAATACAATCTACTGGATGCCCTCCTTGAACTGATCTTGCTTGCTCATATTTAAAGCTTGTTAACTCTTTCCAGTTGTAACTGTCAAATCTTCAGGTGGAGAAGATGAAGAAGTAGGATAAACCCGGTAAAATAGAGAAGAGGTTGAGGATTTGGGGGCTAATTTTATGGGATTTAGATTTTGGAGCAGAGAAAATAGGGAAGTGGAGAATGAGGAAAGAGAAAATGGGAGATGGGGGTGGCTGCTAGAGGCACGTTTGATAGTGTGGACTTGATGCTAGTGAGTAGTGATGGGCCTATAATGAAATTCATCAGTTTTGCTCAATTTGATTGCATCTTTATTTCCTTGCCAATTTTTCTGCAAAATAACAAAAAACACATATAAAAGTCGAAATAGTATAATTATTTTGAGCCAAAATAAAGCCCATAAGGGTATAAAAATTGTATCAATTTTAGGTGACAAATACCCCCATACCTAGATTTTGCTCTTCCTCAAAAAAATAAAACTAAAAACCCTGTAAAGGAGAAAATAAGAAAAGAAAAATTCTAACTCACTTTCGTAGGAATTATGATTGCACTTAGCGTATGTAATACACCCTTTAAACCCCTAGGCTTCCCCCTAGTGGACAAGTAAGGTCACGTGAGGGTTTGCAAAAGATATACCCATAAAATCTATTAAATAAAAAATAATAAGGAAAAATCTTTTGTTTTTTCGAAGAAGAATGGAAAGTGTACAATGTAACTAATTTATCACTTCAGCAACTCTATATTCAAATTGTACATGAACATAGTACACAATCATGAGACTGTTTAATCTAAAAGTAGACCATATTCTCTGTATTTCACCCTATCTCTCAAAATAACACAATCTACATTCCTAGGTGCTATGTGCAAAGGTGTATTGACACTTGAATATTAGACTATCGAAATTGAATACAATCCCTCTCTACTTGCTTAATAGACTTTCTTCATCTTTTTCACTCTCTATTATTTCTTCTTTTTTTTCTCTTCTTTTTTTTTTGGAGAGAGAAACTCACCAACTCCTTGTGCTCCTTAGCCCGAGTAGCCCCTGTAGCGAGCCTCCACCGGGTTCTCCCCAAACACATTCCAGATAGTTTTGGGCCCAAGCAACAAAGTACCCCTTGGGCTTTAGCTCGAGCTCCCAGAGGAACACGTAACACATATTCAAACCAATTAAAGATTTTGAATATAGATAGTGGCTTGAAAAATTGGTGCCGGAGTGAAATTTTCATCCTTTTCTCTTTTTTTTCCTTCTCTTTGTTTTTTTCCCAAAATTAGAAATCAAATTAAGCAAGCAGGGAGTTCTCGAACCATATTTTAATAGCCTAATGCTAAGAGTCAGTGATTTCATGTGCAAGTTTTCATATGGACATGTCATTGTAAGTAGATATTAGTACAAAAGACATTAGGCCACGCCGTAGAGCAAAAAGTCTCAACTTATGCATGCTACCCATGTACGACCAATATATAAGTTACTAAAGATCAAGACAGTCACCATCATACACTTTCCCCAAAAAAAAAAAGAAAAATAATTTTTTTTTTTGAAAATTTCTGCAAAAGCCCTCATCCCCACGCCCAAACATTGCAATGTCTTCATTGAGAGTGAAAGAAAATGCAAAAACTAAAGGAATAAGGAAAATGAGAGGAGAAGCATATATACTGAAGGAAAAAAAACTCAAAAATAAAGAAAGAGGACAAGACTCAAAAATCAAAAATAAAATAACAAAAATAAAATCATATACACAAGAGAGAAGTCAAAACATAAAATATGAAATATATATACCAAAGAAAATAAAATAAAAAGAGAAAGAAAGAGGAACAATTATACCAAGTTAGGTGCAGAATACACCTAAACTGTGCCTCCTTAAATTAGAGAGGTCCTTGGAACATCAACCACTCCATATCATCTTAAGCTGCTAACTCAAATCAGAACCTATTCGAGCACGTTGCAGCTTATCAAACTTACTGGAACAACTTTCAAATAGAAGCAGATAGTAAGCATTGTAAAGTATGTTCCATATCAAACATATGATCAAGTTAACACAAGTAAAGGCCTGTTTTAGCTTGTCAAAATTTTGGGCCCAAACATCAAAAAGACATACATACTCATAATTAGCCGACAAAAGGGTCATCAACCTACAAATTTTATTATCATGAAAGAGCTATCTAGGCAAAATAGTGGGATCTAAATCCTCAAGTCTACTAATCTCAATATGCTTAAGAGTCTGGTCTAAATCAAAATCTTCAGTCATAAAGGTCTCAAACTCTAAAATTTCATACTTGGAGGACTCGGGTGAAGTGGAATCCACTAATTCACAAGTAAACGGGATAAACACAACCATGTCCTCTTCAAAGGACCCAACAAAAGACTTCCCTAAATATTCCTCCCCAACGTGGTCCTCTAGGTCACTAAATGCATTATGCTCCTCACAATTAGCATCACCCTCAAGTCTTTCACCTCCCTCAAACTTGCAAGACAGTGTCAAAGGATTAGGTGGGTCAGGAAAAACCAGGACATTGTTAGTGATGTCCCAGGTGTGCTGAGCACAGGAGGGGAAACATGTAAGATTATAGGGATGTCATTCTCTTCCTTAAGAGCGGGAAAAGGTGTATTAGCATATATATTGGACCTTTGAGGAACAAAAGACTCAAAATCATCAAGTGGACTAACATTAGGCATAGGATAGCCTAGGCTAAGGTTAGTCAAATCATTATAACATTTCTGATATTAAATAGCAGAAAATCCCCCATTATGTCCTTAATACAATGTTCAAGTGCACCTGTACGAGCAAATAATGAACAACCATGCATATTATGACAATAAGACTGACATAAAACAGGAGGCACGTAAGCTTGCTGAAAATAACGGTCTCTGAATTGATCATGATGGTAAGGTTCAGATTGACAAGTATAAGGATCGAAAGAAGAGTGAATAAGAGCTTCTCTAGCTTGCTCAAACTCCTAAGTTTCCCGAGCTAAGTATTCAAAGAAATCCCAAACCTCATCTGAAGTTCTAGACAGCAACCTCGAAAACCCCCAAGACGTATGAACTCAACATGACCTCTAAATTTAGCATTTAGACCCACACAAATAACCTCACAAATTTTATATTTTTTAAAATTTTGATTCAATTGAGTACGGTAATCATTAAGTATTGAAAAATATCTCCAGAAAGGCTCATGCTCAAACTAAGAGAAATTGAAAACTGGCATTTTTTTTCAACTTTCAAAACTTTCAGTTTTTTTTTTCCAGTTTTTTTTTTCAACCAAAAAAAAGGCACCAAGGCCACAAATGAAAAGCAATTAACTAACTAAAGCAACGAAATAAACCAAATAACACAACGAAAATAAACCAAAAACAAAACTAAATTACCAAAGCAAAATGAACACGAAAAAGAACTACAAAAAGTGAGCTAATTTCAAACCTCCATCCCCGACAATGGCGCCAAAAACTTGTTGAATATTTTTTTCAAAATATTTTAAAATACCGCAAGCGCACGACTATCAGTTGTAGCACTTGAGGATCGGTCCACAGGAATGGGGTATAAACTTAGGTAACTTTATGATAAGCGCATAAAGTGTACATCATTTTAGGGTCATTTCCCTCCATTTTTAGGAGAATTACGTGCTTTATGTTATAGTTTATACTCTTTTTCCCATTTTATGCTTGATTATGGTTGTTTGATGTTATTTGCAGGATTTTAGGCCTTGTTACCCAACTTTTGACCCTCATTTGGATGTATTATGACTCACCACAGATGCCCCTAAGTTGTTATGCCCTGGAAGAGAGGAAGAATATAAGAATGACGAGCCAATGGGCACCACAGTCAGCCCGTGGTGGACGCCACGGATCGTGGTGAGCATGTAACAGCGAGCCTGTTCGTTTTCCCTCATTGTGTGGCTGAGATCAATCGAGTTTTTCTATAAATAGGGCATCCCTCAGCAGTAGAACACACACCCCATCATCTCATCTTATACTCATTTTCTCTCTTCAAGTAGATTAGGATTCGTTTAGATTAGAGAGAGAGTGAGATAGAGTCAAAGTGAAGACTTGCAAGGATTCCATCCCGGGCTTGCACGATGGTTCAAGTGTGATTTTTGGCTGAGCAATTCTTCTCTCTTCTCTTCTCTTTCCTCTTTAGATTTATCATTATAGAGTAGTTAGTTGTTTCATCTTTGATTATGTGTTAGTAGCTAATTTTCGTATAGGGATTTGTTAGTTTATGAAAGTGTTGTTAGATCATGTTTTAATTTATAGAATTATGCTTATTTTCATGATTGATTTGATTTCGTTCTATCCAGTGATTGATATGTGGTCAGTGGATTTTTGGCTAAAATTTGCTTGCTAACTTAAAACAATCAGGTGAAAAATTGAAAGGTAACATTTGGTTGTTGGATTGCTTAATAAGACTTAACATAACTTCATCTCGAAAGAGAGATTTGCATGTTAGCAAGACTAACGAGTAATCAAAGATATTTAACTTGAATTAAGGCAAATTAGTTTGAGAGAACGACTTTTGCTTAGTTTAGGCAAATTTAGTTTGATTTCGAAAGAATAGATTGAATTTATGTATAGATTGCAATTCCTCAAAATTAATCAATTAGAGAAAGGTACATGTTTATCATTTTGATTCAATTCCCTTTCATAACTACAAAAATTTCTAGGCGTTTTTCCTATATTTGATTTAGAAAAGTTTATTAATCAAAACCACTTGAATTAGACTTTTGCTTAGCATATCTTGAGGGAATATAGCCCAATAGATCAACCTAGTCTCTGTGGGATCAACCTTGATTGCTACAATGCCACCGTGCGCTTGCGGTCATATCACTTTACTAATAATTTATTATCTAACATGGCTGCTAAAGATGCCACAACTTACTTAACGAAGAGACCAACATTTCAATGAAATACTAAGTTAGGATAAGACAAATTACAATCTAATATATAATATAAAGGTCATGCCTAATAAATATAACAAAGCAACACTAATAAGGTGAAACCAAATACATCAAACTAGACTAGTAAAAAGGAGAGATATCACTTAGAAGCCAGAGAAATAAAATAAGAGCCCATGAAAAATGATGAATGCAACTCTGCACATGAATCAAGAAACGAAATACTAAAATATGCCTGCCTAACCATTAGGTTATCTGCTAGCTAAGATTAACCAAAAATTTTAAAAAACAAATCCAATAAAGAATTAAAGATGGAGGACGAGAGAGAAAATGCCTTCATGAACATGGGAATAGGTGCAACAAGAAAATACAAAAAGACCAAAGCAATGAAACTGGGAATGAAAATAATACAAAAAAAGCAAGCTTAAAATGAATCTGATCATAGGTTATCAAGACGACCACCTTTTCCTACCTCAATGCAGAGCACAAAGTTCATAGCTAGGAATAAGAACAAGGGAATACTATTGATTGAAATAGGGGTAACTAGACCATGAATGCAGATATGGGTTTGAACCCAAGTAGAGCAAATCAAACGGACCAAAATAGAGGATGGATACCCCTGAAAATTGAGCTTAAAACTTGAACAATTTGAACCCAAAACTACAAATTTCTACTCAAATTCAACAACCCAGAGTCAAATTTTACTAATTTGTATGCCACTAAGAAGAATATGGATCAACAAAAAACAAGATGAAGTGAAAAATACAATCTACTCTATGCCCCCTGAACTGATCTTGCTTGCTCATATTTAAAGCTTATCAACTCTTTCTTAGTGTAACTATCGAATCTTCAGCTGGAGAAAATGAAGAATTAGGATTGACCGGGTAAATAAAGAAGAGGTTGAGGATTTGGGGGCTGATTTTGTAGGATTTGGATTTTGGAGCAGAGAAAACATGGAAGTGGAGAATGAAGAACGAAAAAATGGGAGATAGGGGTGGTTGTTAGAGGCACGTTTAATGGTGTGGGCTTGATGTTAGTGAATAGTGATGGGCCTATAATAAAATTCATCAGTTTTGCTCAATTTGATTGCATCTTTATTTTCTTGCTAATTTTTCTACAAAATAACAACAAATACATATAAACGTCTAATTAGTATAATTATTATGAGCCAAAATAAAGTCCATAAGGGTATAAAAATTGTATCAATTTTAGGTTGAACAGACATCCATGCAAACACATGGGTACAAACTAGTCTATATACATATATATGTATATGCATACACATATGTATATGTACACACACACACACACATGCATACTTGCATACATACACACACATATGAAGTATTCACATGGCAAGATGGACTAATGAGTCCATTATCAAGCACCAATGAAGATAAAAATGCCAACCTCCTACATGGCATTTTCTCCACTAACCTTCCTCTTGGATTGGTGCTTCTTAACTGCTCATGCCCTATATGGACGAGTGTCTTTCTTTTAAAATGGTGAATGCCTGTCCTCATCGGCCTTTTTATGGCTTACTTCACCTAGAGTTGGGAAAGTCTGAACCGATACGATAACTCGATCCGAATCCAACCTAAAGTTACTAAGAGAAACATGAACCGAACCAATTTCGACACATTTGACCATTCAGTTTGAGAACATTTATTTTTTAATTTTGAGTATCTAAACCATGTTTAAGGTGGATATGAAATCGACCCATTTATTACATGGGTCGACCCAAACTGACCCATTACCCAACTCTAACTTCACCACCCATCCTGTGCACGAATGCATACCTCTCTTCCACTCTTGCTCTACAAGGAGAAGTGTGTTTGAGAAGAGTTAACCCCCCTTCCTGATCACCTTCACCACTGACCCTTTAAGAAGGACAATTGCCTCTCTTAGGAGTCATTTCTCTTCAGATTTGACTTCACCACTCATCCTCTACAAGGAGGAGTTCCTCTCTTCTATTCATCCTCTACAAGGGTAAGTGTGCTCTTGTGCTTTTCTTCTATAAAAGAAGAACGAGTTCCTTTCCTCTACCCATCCTTTATAGGGATAAGTGTCCATTCTCCACTCATCCCTTAAAATGATGAATGCATTGTCTCCCTTAATAGTTTAAGGATGAGAACCTCCCCTTAGAGTTAAACCTCTTCTTAGGGAACCTTACATCTTTGTCCATCCCCCTAGGGGCTAAGACCTGCTCCACTTAACCCTATTCCTAACCAAGCACTATCAAGGCTCTATGATGTGACAAGTAAATGATGTGACAACTAACTCTTGCACCACGTCATTTGCCACATGCATCAACATCAAGTGTACAAGTAGATTAAACCATGAGAGCTCCTCTCTTACTGGACCTAAGAAGCCAATTCTTGCCAATGTAGAAGGGAAAAACCAAGGAATTATGAAATTGCCCTCCCCTAGGGCTATAAATAATGACCACAGTATGAGCATATTTCTTCATTTACGTTATGATAATGTTTGAGACCTTTCTTCATGTTGATCAAAGATCTAACCTTAAAGTTTCTGTCTTTATTCATCCTTTCCGACACCTAACTTGATTATTGGAAGGACATTCCTCAAAATCCACACTTGGGGTATTGTCTTTTTGTAGGTTAGGAGCTTACCACTAAATGGACTACGATGACTACCATTCACGACCAAGCAAATGGCTCAGGACCTTGCAGCCCATCACTGCTCCTATGTAGGTTGTATTACTCCTATTTCTTATCAGTCACCCATACAAGTTTTGCTGGAAACAAAAAGAAAGTCACAAAAGTAATGCATCTCATGCAATAATTATTTTATCTAGAACCAAACAATAAAAAACTTAACATGAAAATCCATTTTCATTGTAAAATCACAAAAAAATGATTTTTGCAAAAACCATATTCCCTGGCCAAAAAATATCTAAAAAAATTAGTGAAAAATATAAAAAGAGGAAGCCAAAAAGGGGCAACGAAGCGAAACTAAGCAAGAAAAATAAAACTCTGAAAATTTGTCCATGATGGGAATTGAACTTGGAGATCTCTGCAAGTCCCTATAACCAGAGATGTTGTGCCACCAAGACTACAAGTTTGTCGTTATGAGCATATTAGAGGAGCAAAAAAAAAAAAAAAAAACATAATGGAGCAGGTTGGATTGGATTAGAGCAGGTTGGAGCAAATTTGACTAGCTGTTAGCAGATTAGAGTATATTAGAGTAGGTTGAAGTAGCTTACAACAGATTAGAGCATGTTAGACTAGGTTTGACTAGCAGTTAGAGATGACATGGCTCAAGAACCCAGCCCAAACCCATACCCATTCGAGTGGTTGTGGGTTGGGTCTAGATCTAGTTTGAAAAATTGAGACTCAGGCACGACCCGAAACCAATTTAAGACCTGTTAATGTTTATTAATTTTTTAAATGTGAAAATTGGTTGCACCGTAAGTTTAAGTAGCTAAATCTTTTGAGTTTACTTGCCTTACATTGCACCACTTGGATTCTCGGTCACTACTCCTCGTCCTCAATCTCCATATACTCTCCTTGCTCGCTTAGTCACATATGTTACTTTCTCAGACCCACTTGATAAAAAATTCTCACTTTGAAAGAGTTTTTTTTCATAGTAAATGTCATATCTTTTGAATCAAATTCTTTGTCATTAGAATGTAGGAATTTATGTTGAAATAGGGGGAAAAAATAAAAAAATTCATTACAAAAATTCTTTGCTTTGAAAAATGATAGAGATCCGCTAAAGATCCATACACCCATTAGACCCATAAGGTCTGAGTCGAGTGGGCCCATACTAGACCCAATTCATTGACATCTCTACTAGCGGTTAACAGAGTAGGTCGAAGCAGCTTAGAATAATTTGGACAGTTTTAGAACATTTTGGAGCATTTTGGAGTGATTTTCGATGGTTTTGTGCAATAATATTTATTTTTTAATACTAGTTTACATCCAAAAAAATTATGCAACAGATGAGTTAAACATGATTGTAAGTATTATTGCTCACATTAATAATATTTTTCATACATTGATCGTCCCCCCTGGTGGAAAGAGAGGGAGGGGTAGACCGAAAAAAAGCCTAAAGGAAGTGGTTAGAGAGGACTTGAGAGTTGCCGGTCTGACGGAGGATATGGCTCAGGATAGGAGGTTGTGGCGGGATAGGATTAGGGTCTCTGATTGTAGGGGACCGGACGCGTAGATGGTAGTAGCTCCGGTGTGGTGGGGGCGGCTTTGGTTTTGGGGTGCTTGTCTGCAGGTCGTGCTTTTCTGGGATGGATGACATCTAGTGACGGCATCTAGCGCCTCTGGTGGGTTGAGGTATGTCTCTACTCCTTGGTTATTTCGCTCTCCGGCATATTTTCTCCTCCGTGGTTTTGGTTTGCATTCGTTTTCTCTATAAACTTTTTTCAAAAATTGTTTTGTGGGTCTTAAGGAATCGACCTCTCTATGGGTAGAAATACCAGTAGGGGTAAGGTTGCCTACAGCTGGATCTCCCCAGACCCCGCGAAAGCGGGACCCACACTGGGAGTAGTTGTTGTTGTTGTTGTTGTTGTAAGTAGTTAAATCTGTTTCGCTGCAGCAAAACATTATGCATAGAAATTTAGCTGTGTTCATTGATGAATTCATATCACCTTCTACACTCCTACTTTTTATTCATAGCTTGTTTGTTTTGTTCATTTACAACCCAATGCTGGGTAATATGTGTTGTCTTGTCCAAATTGGAATCCATTATTCATGCATTTGGCTAAAATTGTGTAGCGTGTAGCATGATATAGTCATATCAATTTCTCGTTGTCTACTAATTTGAAGTGTTCTGTCATTCAAAATCTTCCAAATGCTCTTTAACACTTCGAACATTCTATCTCGATTGTCGACCATAACAAAGAGTGGGGAGCTTGAAATTCTCTTTACCTTCAGTTGTTGACCCATATTTTTTGATTTATTTTTATACCTTTAAAGTGAATGATAATAATGTAAATCTCGCTTAGATTGAGATTAATATGTTAATTGATCATATATAATTTATTGGTTAAAAATGGCTTTAAAGTTGTGCTATGTTGTTCTCCTTTTCTTAATCTATCATTAGTATTGATTTAAAAAATTATTTTGTAGAAGTTACCATTTTTTTACTTACATTAGTAGAGAGCAATTTGTCGTTCATGCAAAAGAATTATATTTTCCTTTAGCCAATTTGAGTTTACTTCGAAGAGGTTTCTAAGGGTGAGCAGGATCGGGTATCCGGTTGGTTCTTTCAGAGCCAGAATCGAACCCGGTTGGAATTAGGTCCTAAAATTCGGAACCGGTCTTGGACCTGGGTACCCGGTTCTTAAGTAATATTTTTTTATTTTTTTCTCATTTTTCCCAAATAAAATAGAAACAGAGACGGATTGAAGGAAGCTGAGAATTCATATATAAGGCTAAATTAAATACGCAATAAATAGGAAAGAAGATTCACGTACTTTAAAATAAACTCAAAGAATTAGAGATAATGTTAATCAGAAACCCATGAATCAAGATTATAAATGAACGATACATTTAAAAATTATTTTAATTCACTTGAAATAGAAAGAAAAAGAGAGGGAATCTGTCTAAATAATATAAAAACAAATACGTAATAAGTGACAAGGCTTGTGAGGAGAAGAACCAAAACTTGAAGGAAGAAATCAATGACATTTGAGATATACAAAGAGTAAGTCGGGGTTAAATTGAAAACAAAAAAGACAAAGGGTAAATTAGGATAGTTGGGAGTTGGATTTTAGTACAAGAGATACATCACTTGAGGATCAAGGGTTTACTTTGTATTATTTTTCATAAAAACTCTTTAAATTTTGACGAGGTACGGGGTACTGGGTCTAGGTCCATTTCCAAAATTTCAGGACCTAGTACCGGACTCGGTTATAACCAGGTCCTAAATTTTGGAACCGGTTGAACCGGATCCGGGTAAGGACCCGTCAGGTCCAAACCGGTTTTGGGTCCGAAACCAGGTACCCGATTTTTTTGCTCACCCTTAGTTTCAAGGGCAGGTTGGAATTAGCGATGATAATAAAATCCGTACCCATTTAAAACTCACAAAACATGCTCCATTTAAAATCCAAATGAATGATGAAAATAGGTTTTAAATGAGTATAAGGCGGGTATTGGAAAACGGGTATGAGAATGAGTACGGGTATGGGTATAGCCATCACTCGCCCTATGCCCATACCCTACGCGTATCCTTTTTTATAATAAGAAAAAAATTATTTTTGATTAATATTTTCCGATTTAAGTACAATCCAAACCGTTCTAATAAAAAAATTAGTCAATAATATATTTAATTTCACATTTTTAAACAATATATTCCCAAAATATCACAACTTTGTAATCTTATAATGACAAAAATATATATCGTACTTGGATATGAATTTTATATGAAACTCGAATAAAACCTGTAAACCGGCAAAATCCGCTGGGTATAGGTATGAGTTTTGTTTTTTAATAGTCAATAAATACATATATGAATATGGGTATGATTTTCAAATACGGGTATGAATAAAGGTATAGCTCAACCCACGCCGACCCATTCTCATCCGTAGTTGGAATATGCTCATTAGTCATAAGGCCTGTTCTGTAGACCATGGCACCTTAGAGCAGCTGCAGCAGCTGCCTCGCCCGAGGAGAGAGAGTGGCGCACGAGGAAGGTGGCGGCTCGGGGGCGTGCACAAGACGGCTTGGCTCGCTGGCTCGGCGAGGCGGCGTGGGGCGTGAGGCGCGAGGCGCCTCGCGCTTATTTTTTTTGCTGATTCCCCCCCCCCAAAACGATGTCGTTTTGAGGGGGTTGACAGCTTTTTTTTTTTTGGTTAACCGTTGGGCTGACACTGGCAATTGAACCGTTAGGCTGGCAGGGTGCTATTGCTCCCTTGACATGTGAATATTTTTTTTAAAATTTTGTGTGTGTAATTATGTATAAATATGTGAAATTAGTTTGAGTTTTCTCACTTACAAATTCACTCAACCTCTCCTCCTCTTGAGAAAATTTGCCATTTTTTCTTGCATTTGTATTTAGTTTTTATATCAAGGAAGAAGTGCAAGAAAGAGTAAAAATTTATATTTTTAGTTTCATTAAATGCTTAATGTTGTGTATTCAAGTAGATAATGTATTTGACTAATATTGTTATTTTTCTATTTGTAGAGAAAATTGTTGGTATTGATATTTTGTTCATATATTAAATTTTATAATGATCATATGTTTTTAATGATCATATGTTTTTAATATAGTAGCTATGATTTTATTTTTGAAATATTTTGGTAGAATAATTTTAGTGATGTTATTAAAAGAATTATGGGCATAAAAGTGGGATTCCCTCTTTGGTGTTATTAAAAGAATTATATGTTAATGAATATGTTAATGAAGTGAAGAAATTTGTATAATTTTGTTCTCTCTAGTGAGACATTTTAGCAACAACGAAGTGAATAAATTAATAAGAATTTATAAATTCAATTGTGTTAAATTGGTTATTTTTTACTTTAGAAATTGGTAATTTTAGTTTGCAACATTGTTGTTATTTGTATTTGTAGAGACATTGGAGTTGCTCTTCCAATCAAGAAACAAGTGAAGAAAAATTGTAAGTTGCTATTTAATTTTTAATGTGTTGGAAAAAAATATTATGTGGTGGTTAATATGTTAAATGTCAAAAACATTATATTTTATTAATGTAGTAGCAATGAGATGGGAAATATAGTAGCGAGATTAATTTGAACATGTTAATGTATATGATAATTAAAATGAACAAGTTAGTTGATAAAATCAATGGTAATGTGTATGATAATTAAAATAAACAAGTTAATAAAAATTAGAAATGAACATGGTAATGTATATGATAATTACAATGAACATATTAATTGATAAAATGAATGGTTTAACTTGTTTTTCATATCTGTTATGAACATTTTAATGCATATGATAACTAAAATTATCATTTTATTTGACAAAATGAATGGTTTCCTTTAATTTTAGTAAATGCTATTAAAATGAAGATGGTAATGTGTATGATAATTGAAATGAAACAGTAATTAAAAATTAAAATTAACATGTTACTTGAGGAAGTGAATGGTTATGGTTTGTTCATTATAGATTATGAAAAATTGAAAATGAACATGTTCATGTACATGACAATTAAAAAGAACATGTTACTTGAAAAAAATGATTGGTTTAATTTGGTTTTCCTTTATGTTATGTTAATATATATGATAACTAAAATTAACATGTTAATATAGTAGAGAGATTAATTTGAACATGTTAATGTATATGATAATTAAAATGAACAAGTTAGTTAATAAAATCAATGGTTTCCTTTATTTTTCATATAAGTTATTAAAATAAACATGGTTATGCGTATGATAATTAAAATGAACATGTTAATGTACATGAAAATTAAAATGAACATGCTACTTGATAAAATGAATGGTTTAATTTGTTTTTCATATATGTGAGTAATATGAACGTGTTAATATATTTGATAACTAAAATTAACAATTTATTTTATAAAATGATGGTGTGCTTAATTTTTCGTAAATGTTATTAAAATAAATATGGTAATGTGTATGATAATTAAAATGAAGAAGCTAGTAAAAATTAAAATTAACATGTTACCTGGTGAAGTGAATGGTTATCTTCTTTTTATTATATGTTATTAAAAATAAAAAATGAACATGTTAATGTATATGAAAATTAAAATGAACATGTCACTTGATTAAATGAATGATTTAATTTGTTTTTCGTATATTTAAGTAATATGAACATGTTAACATATTTGATAACTAAAATTAACATTTTATTTGATAAAATGCATGGTGTGCTTTACTTTTCGTAAATGTTATTAAAATGAAGATGGTAATATGTGTGATAATTAAAATGAACAAGTTATCAAAAATTTAAATCAACATGTTACTTGGTGAAGTGAATGGTTATCTTCTTTTTATTATATGTTCTTAAAAATTAAAAATTAACATGTTAATATATATGAAAATTAAAATAAACATGTTACTTGATAAAATGAATGGTTTAATTTTTTTTTTGTCATATATGTTAGTAATATGAACATGTTAATGTTTATGATAATTAAAATTAACATATTACTTCATAAAGTGAACAATTTAATTTTTTATTTTGTATATGCTACTAACAAATTAAAATGAACATGTTCAATGTATAAGACATTTAAAATGAAAATGTTACTTGATGCACTTATTAATATGATTAATTATAAATTTGTAGGTGGTAATTTCATCTGAAATATGGATCCTAACACTCCCCCGTCCTTTATGAGCTTGCTTGAAGGTGACGATTCACCCCAAGTGGGGGGTAATAGTGCTACCCCAATCCCTGCATACAATCATCATGTCTCTTAACCCCCATGTGCCACAAAACTACCAACATCATCCGCATCATCCATATTACCCACCCCACCTTACCTCGCGGAATTCAAGTGGTTCAAGTCAGAATCCTAGACCATGTCCCCCACCATATTACACAACAACACATAATGAACCTTTCAATGTGCACGGGGGTGAATGCCTGTTACTACCCTCCTTACTATCCACCGCCACCTCCTCATCAAAATTACCTTTCTGCGGGGAGCAACTCCACCCCCTCATCCACACCGATAGGATCAGTAGTCGGGTTGGGGCAGTCTGAGATAAACATTGAGACAAGTACTGATGAGGGGGACGAGGAGGAAGTAATGGGAGGTACGATGGGTAGTGCGAAGAAGTGGACAATTGACGAAGATCACCAACTTATTCGGGCGTGGATAAATGTAGGCACGGATCCTATTGTTGAGACTGACCAAAAGAAAGCTAGTTTCTGAAGTAGGGTGACCTTGGCTTTTAATGAGTGCCGTCTACAAGGGGTATTAGCACGAACTGCAAAGACATGTAACAGTGATGGCTTCGGTATACCCCAATAGTCAACAAATAGATAGGTATTATGCTCGAAGTAGAACGTAGTAATCACAGTGGGTGGAATAATGCGAAGATTGTACAGGAGGCCCACAGATTGTACATTGAGCGTACATCGAAAAAGTTTGAGTTGGAGCATTGGTATGAGATGTTCAAGGATCAGCCAAAGTGGCGGGCGATATGTAACTCACCTAAGTCAGGGTCAGGATCGTCAAAAAGGTCTAAACCCGACACCGAAGAGGCTGGAGATGAAGGTGTCAGTGGCGGTGAAAGACCTGAGGGCCGCAAAGCCGTAAAGACAAGGATGAAACAAAAGGCGAACAACGCTGTAGTTGATCTAGTAGCATCTGAGCTGAAGGACATAAAGATTGCCAACATTGATATGAATGAAATGTTCAAGGAGTTCTTCATCACAGCAAAACAAGAGATGTCTCAGAAAATAGTGATAAGGGAAGCAAAAATGAGGAGGGAGGAGGATCGAATCATCATGATCGACACCTCCACAACGCCTCCTCAACAAGTGTCTTACTACGAGCAAAGGAATGGGGAAATAATGCAAAAGAGATATTGAAGCTCATCGTCACATCATTAATATGTCTACCTTCCCTCCTAATGTTGTAAATTACGAGAACTATGTGTCTCATCGTATGTAGTAACATGTTACTATATGGCTTTTGTTTTCCATGTGTTGTAATAGATATGAGTTTGGTTACTCTTATGTATCTCATCGTATGTTATGAAGTTATGCAAAATGGGTGTGCCTATTATTGTTTAATAAAAATGATTACTCTTATGTACATTAACGTGTAATCATTATTATGTTGCGCAAGCCATTTGAAATGGAAAATTTTAATATGGACACGTTGCCTACTAAGGAGGAATCATCGTCCTCCTCCTCGTCGACCTCTTCCTCGTCAGATGATAATGTCATAATCCCTGTCATGGGGGCGTACATCCAATATCAACAACGGGCGCAACAACAAATGATGCTCCTTGCGCAACTGAGGCAAGCAGCAATGGAGATGAAGCCATCGGCATCTACGCCTTGGATACAAAGGAGATGTATTAGGAGAGATAGAGAAGCTGCCCACAACCGCTTATACCAAGACTGCTTCGCCGAAGATTCAGTATACAACGAACATCATTTTCGACGTAGATTCAGAATGTGGAGGCACTTATTTCTCCGTATTGTTGAAGCACTCGGCAATCATTCAGAGTATTTTCAGGTGAGGTATGATGCGACGGGAAAGCGTGGATTGTCGCCATTAACCAAATGCACTGCAGCCATGCGAATGCTTGCCTATGGTGTAGCAGCTGATTGTGTTGATGAGTACTTGAAGATTGGTGCGAGTACCGTATTGAAATGCCTCAAAAAGTTCATCTCATGCGTCGTTGAGGTATTCGGGGAGCAGTACTTGAGAAAATGATGTATATTTTCAAGGGGATCATTTTCATTCTTTAAACTCAACTTCAATGGAGGTAAGTTTCAAACAAGTTCATGCATGGCAAAGCTCCTCTTTGGTTCCGATATTTAAATTTCATGACAAAAGACACTTTATGGAGTTTTATTTGAACTTCAAAGTGCCTTTTCCAAACGGGTTTTCCAAATGGGGATCAAGAGTACCTTTCATTTCAATAATGGAGACCATCATGCCCAAAACCCTAATGCCTCTGGAGAAGTCAAGGAAGGTCAGAAGAAGGCCAAAGAGGCCAAGGAGATCGCAACTATGGTCCGAAATGCCTTAAATCACAGCCCCCTTTTCATGCCCAGTTCGACCGAACACATGTCCGGTTTTGTAAGTCTGTTACAGTAAGAAATAATGAGAAATTCTCATGAAGGCCTTCCCCTTATTCAAGCTTAAAAAATAAACTTTCCAACAAGACGAACCACGCTTTATTTGGAGTCCATTTGGTTGGTCATCTTTAGCCCACAAAATAAAGTGCCGAAATCCAGTCCAGTTTGGGCAGTCATCACTCTTCGATCCATAACTTTTAAACAACTGATCCAAATGCAGTGAAACCACTTTCCTTAGAAACTAGACTCTTCAAGCTTTCTAGGGAGTCAAGAATCATCGAATTTGGATCACAAACCAGAGAGATATGCCCATTTGAATCTGGCAAAGCTGCAGGTGTGAACGCATCAATGGCAAACGCGTAAAGCCTATGTATTTGGTCTCTTCGGCCCTTTGCTGTATTTTTCCCCTTCCAAGCTACATTCCCTCTTTCCTCACAAGGCCAAGACGTGTGTAAAAAAGAGGGTTCATGCATATCAAGATTGCTAGGTTCATTTCGTTCAAGAGACAAACCGAGTTCATGGTTCTCAACCGAGTGCAATGTTTCTTCCCCAGCCATTCCCCTTTACCTGTCTTTTCATTTGTGTCTTTTCATAAGTGAGCTTTTATCTTTTCAAGTGTGAGACCAACTCTATATAAAGGCTATAAATCGAGTTGTTTGGATCAAGTCATTCATCAAGTAAAAAGTACAATTTAGATTTGAGTTGAATACTCTTTTCTCAAAATCCCTAGTTTTATATCTTGAGAAGTGGCTCTCTCAAGTGGTGTTCTAGGTCCCTTTATCTCAATTAGGTGGTGATTGAATTCTGTATCCTAATTGATTTAAGAGATTGCCCAAGTCCTTGGCTTGAGTGGCTCCATTTGGATTATCTCTTGTCGAGTTCTTGAACTATCATATCCTTTCCTTGTTTTCGCAAAAATACAAAAACACAAACCTAGCCTTGCTTGGTCATTTGGGTGCTCTCTTTCATACATCATTTGGTATCAGAGCCTAGGTTGCCTACTTGACCGAGCTTCCAAACCCAAACACATCCACAAATCAGCCTCATACACATTAGGTCCTACCATGAGTTCTACCATGAGCATTAAAAGGTGTTCTAAGTGTCAAGGCTTTGGTCATGCACCCTCGGACTGCCCCAACAAGGAATTCATCATCTTGACCGAATGGGAAGCAGCCATGAAGGAAGAAAAAGAAGTTAGCCATCCATTTGTCTTAAATAGAGAAGGCCATTATAGTGACGTTAACTTTGATCTACCTCCCATCTTTGATGCCTATGATGAAGTAGATAATGAGGAGAGTTGGAACGTACCCCCAAGAATTGAAGAGCATGAAGTTGAAGAACTCAAAGTGCCCGAGTTAAAGCCTTGTTGGGTTGCTGAAGAATTTAAGCAACTCTTGCTTCTAGAAGAATGGCCTCATTCACAATAAGAATTGAGGACAATTCTTTTCGAAGAGAGAGGGATTGATGTATATTTTCAAGGGGATCATTTTCATTCTTTAAACTCAACTTCAATGGAGGTAAGTTTCAAACAAGTTCATGCATGGCAAAGCTCCTCTTTGGTTCCGATATTTAAATTTCATGACAAAAGACACTTTATGGAGTTTTATTTGAACTTCAAAGTGCCTTTTCCAAACGGGTTTTCCAAATGGGGATCAAGAGTACCTTGCATTTCAATAATGGAGACCATCATGCCCAAAACCCTAATGCCTCTGGAGAAGTCAAGGAAGGTCAGAAGAAGGCCAAGGAGGCCAAGGAGATCGCAACCATGGTCCGAAATGCCTTAAATCACAGCCCCCTTTTCATGCCCAATTCGACCGAACACATGTCCGGTTTTGTAAGTCTGTTGCAGCAAGAAATAATAGGAAATTCTCATGAAGGCCTTCCCCTTATTCAAGCTTAAAAAATAAACTTTCCAACAAGACCAACCACGCTTTATTTGGAGTCCATTTGGTTGGTCATCTTTAGCCCACAAAATAAAGTGCCAAAATCCAATCCAGTTTGGGCAGTCATCACTCTTCGATCCATAACTTTTAAACAGCTGATCCAAATGCAGTGAAACCACTTTCCTTAGAACTAGACTCTTCAAGCTTTCCAGGGAGTCAAGAATCGTCGAATTTGGATCACAAACCAGAGAGATATGCCCATTTGAATCTGGCAAAGCTGCAGGTGTGAACGCATCAATGGCAAACGCGTAAAGCCTATGTATTTGGTCTCTTCGGCCCTTTGCTGCATTTTTCCCCTTCCAAGCTACATTCCCCCTTTCCTCACAAGGCCAAGACGTGTGTAAACAAGAGGGTTCATGCATATCAAGGTTGCTAGGTTCATTTCGTTCAAGAGACACAAACCGAGTTCATGGTTCTCAACCGAGTGCAATGTTTCTTCCCTAGCCATTCTCCTTTACTTGTATTTTCATTTGTGTCTTTTCATAAGTGAGCTTGTATCTTTTCAAGTGTGAGGCCAACTCTATATAAAGGCCATAAATCGAGTTGTTTGGATCAAGTCATTCATCAAGTAAAAAGCACAATTTAGATTTGAGTTGAATACTCTTTTCTCAAAATCCCTAATTTTATATCTTGAGAAGTGGCTCTCTCAAGTGGTGTTCTAGGTCCCTTTATCTCAATTAGGTGGTGATTGAATTCTGTATCCTAATTGATTTAAGAGATTGCCCAAGTCCTTGGCTTGAGTGGCTCCATTTGGATTATCTCTTGTCGAGTTCTTGAACTATCCTATCCTTTCCTTGTTTTCGCAAAAATACAAAAACACAAACCTACCCTTGCTTGGTCATTTGGGTGCTCTCTTTCATACATCATTCCAAATCAAGCTGATGTTGATCGCTTACTGTAAGTTGATGAAGCCCGTGAATTTTCCGGTATATTGGGAAGTATAGACTGCATGCACTGAGAGTGGAAGAATTGTCCAACGGCTTGGAGGGCATCATTTCAAAAGCAAGTTTACAAGGTGCCAACAATCATCCTTGAAGTTGTTGCATCATACGACCTTTGGATATGGCATGCGTTCTTCGGGTTGCCTGGAAATCTTAATGACATCAACGTCCTTGATCGCTCACCAGTTTTCCAAGATATGTACGAGGATCGTGCTCCTAAATGTGAGTATGTTGTCAATGAGCATCAGTACAACATATGATACTATCTTTCGGATGGAATTTATCCACAATGGGCGACATTTGTTAAAACTATCCCACTTCTCCAAGGGTCGAAGAAAGAACTTGTCGCAGAATGTCAAGAATCAGTAAGGAAGGATGTTGAGCGAGCCTTCGGTGTGTTACAAGCTCGATTTGCCATTGTACGTGGCCCCGTTCGTCTGATGGATCAAAGAGAAATTGGTATTGTTATGAGAGCATGTGTGATACTCCACAACATGATTGTAGAGGACGAGCAGGACAACTACGAGCTTGCATTTGACTACGACGTTGTTGAGGGATCTATCCCGGAGCCGATTATTAACCATGATCATCATCCGTGCTATGAGACGTACTTTCAACGATCATGCCAAGTTCACAACTCTAATACGCATTTAGCTCTTCAAGCATACTTGATTGAGGAAATATAGAAGCGAAATTCGGGTCCGCACCAGAGAAGATAGTTTATAGATCTTCATATTGTCAATTTTTTTTAACATTGTTCAACTATTGTAATTTTTTTCCCGTTCCACTTCAACTAATGTAGCTTATTTTTATTTTACTATTGGACTCTTGTAATTTATGATTTTATGCATGTGAGCTTTATTTTTTCCAAAATGTAGTGTTTTTTAATAACATTTATGACCCTCTAATTAGTTGTGTATGATAATTATTACGTGCACATTATTTTTTTCCCAATCCAAGTTAAACCCAAATAACCAACCCCCCCAAAAAAAATTGATAGCAAGGTAATTATTAGTTGTCTTCATTCATCATCATATTGTAATTTATTTTAAATTATTCACGCACTTTAATTTTTATTTCATTTAATGTCAACCAATGCATATTTTTTAATTTATTTATTGAACTCTTGTAGTTTCTATATTTAGGCATTGTCAATTTCTTAATTCAAACTCTTGCACTGTTCTTTTTAAAATATGACCCTCTAATTTTTTTCGTTACCAAATTATTATATCCAATTTATTTTCTTTCAAAATAATTACACCAAATAATCAATCAAATAAAATAAATAAAACTTAAATAATTAAATTTGATTACATATGAGGTTTATAGATATTAGTTTATTTGGTGAGGGTAACTATTACAGAGAGCGAGGATTGTGAGGTAAAGAGTTTGGGAGGGACTGATGCCCCAGTGGTGGGCCCAGCTGGTTGTTTTTGCTCTTACACTGACCAACGTTTTGTGGACTCGCGCGTTAGGGAGTGACAGCGGAGATTTGGGTAGTGACAGCATAGAGGAGGACAGAACTAGCTGGAGAAAACTGTACAGCTGGAGCATAAGCATAAACCCGCTCGTAATCCGAAGATTTCTTGTCTTTCCGTCAATTTTACTGCGTAAGTTCCTTCAAATTTCTCTTCTAATTTTTCTTCCTCAAGAATTCTTGATTTTATATCTAGTTCAAGCCCGGATTTGATTTTTTTAGCTGATTCTTGGAATTTTAGTTTGTGTTGCAGGATTGAAATCAGTTGTAATTGGAATGGCTGATGGTAGTAATAAAAGCACTAAATACAATGTTGAAGCTGCTGAGATTTTGGCTAATGAGGCGCTGGTAATGCCTGTCTTTTTATTCATAGGGCTTGCTTTGTCGCTCTTGTTGTTTGCCATCAATGCGCTAGGCGCTCTTGTTGTTTGCCATCAATTCGCTACTTTTGTTGGCGTTTTCAGCATTTGCCAATCACAGAGGCGGCGCCCATATATGAGCAACTTTTGGCTGTATACCCTACTGCTGTAAGCCCCTTACTTCTATATGTTGGTGGGTCAATTGTAACTCATCCGGGGTGTGTTATTTTTTATATAGGGATGCAACAATATGTTCATGTGAAGTGATTGTCTGATTATGATCAAGGCGCTAATTTGATTAATGGATAGGAAAAAGGGTTTAGCAGGAAGATAGAGGAATTTGAGGAAAGAGAGAGGTGGGAGCATGACAAAGGGTAGGAGAGAGAAAGGGAATTTCCCTCGGGGGGGAGGAGGAGACATAAGTGGTGGTTAGTTTGATATTATCGGTACTTATGGTCAAGCTCATTAACATCCTAGGTCTACTAGTATAGAATTCTTCTATGTAATTCATATATGTTACGTATGTTACACACAATTCATGTAAGGCTGCCTACATACAGCACTGCCTAAACCCTGACATTATAGGCCCACTAATATAGAATTCGTATGTGTAATTCATATATGTTAAGCATGTTACACATAATTCATGTAAGGCTCCCTGCATATAGCATTGCCTAGACCTTGGCATCATGACCATGGGTGGCGGTCGTTGTCATCATTGTTGTTATATTCATAGGTGATGTAAACTAAATATCTATTTGGTTGGAACAAAGTTCACGTTTTATTTCTATCTGGCAGAGACTGCATCCGTAAAGATTTTCTAGGCGAATTGTTCTTTTCTCTATTGTTCATCTTGAATGTGGGTCCCTATTAACATGAACTTGCCATTATGATGTATAGGCAAAATTTTGGAAGCAGTATGTGGAGGCACAAATGGCTGTTAACAATGATGATGCGACAAAACAAATCTTTAGTCGTTGTTTGTTGAACTGTCTTCAAGTTCCTCTTTGGTGTGCATTTGTATCCCGTTGTTTTTATCATTTTCGGTTAAATATTTATACTGTAAATTGCTCTTAAATTCGGTGCAATTTGCATTGCACCTTCTTTGGGCAGAGATGCTGCATGTTACATGGTACCTAGGTTTTGGCGCCATCCAGACATTTTTCTTGTGCAATATGTTTATAGGAAAAATCAGAAGATCTCATATTGAGCTTAATCTTGGGACAATAGGAGGTGCTATATTCGTTTTATAAAGAAGGTCAATGAAAAGAAGGGCTTCGAGGGTCAGGAAGAGACGCGGAAAGCCTTGGATTTTATGCTGAACTATGTTGGTAGGTATACAACTCATGCCCGATTGTATCCAATTATATTGAAGTAAGATGGAACTCTTCCAAATTTTGTCCCTCACATTTGTGTCTACCTACCTTAGTTTAAAAAACTCCGCCTGAGGCACACCTAGGCGCGCCTTAGCGTGAGGCTACCAAGTTAGCGCCTCGGAGGGGATGAGATCGCCTTAAGAATGCTAGGCTATATCTTCCCCCTTTGTCTTCTTTTTCTTAGCCTTGCCTTTACCCTTTTTTAATTTCTTTTCCTTCCTTGGGATCTAAAAGGTGAGCTATGCTTGTGCGGTAAGTGTATGCATTGGGGAACTACGATGATAAGATAAAAAAATCTTAGGTCTATTTGCGTTGTTAGTAATTATATTGATGCCAAATCACTTTCTAATGCATTTATCTAACTTGTTTCTGCAAAATATGTTTTGTATAATGTGAAAGAGTTTAAAAATTTTTTGCATAGAAGTGCGCATCTCATTTGTGATGCCTGCGCCTTTGCCTCGCCCTGTGCGCTTTGGGACCCTATGCATCTCAGTGCGCCCCGCTCCTTTTAAAACAGAGCTACCTACTTGATGGTTTCATGTCCTATCAGAGGTCTATGATGTCTTCCATCTGCTCTCATACAAATATCAAATGGCCTTCCATTAAGGAGCAAAAGGCTGATAGAGTAGTTCAGTAAACCTCTTGGCTTGCTTGTGTTGCAACAGGAGCAGACATTGCTTCTGGCCCTGTATGGATGGAGTATATCAGCCTTTTAAAATCCTTACCGGTATGCCAAACTTTTGTTGACAATTTTCTTTTCCTAGGCATCACACCCTGAATTGCTGGAAGCTTTGACCATATGATGTTTCCATTTTCCCTAAACATATTTATTATGCAGGCCCATACAGCACAGGAAGAGACTCAAAGAATGATTGCTGTCCGTAAAGCTTATCAGAGAGCTGTTGTTACACCGACTCATCATGTTGAACAACTATGGAAGGACTATGAGAACTTTGAAAATTCTGTTAGCCGCACACTGGTACTTCTCTGCTGCTTCTTAATGTGTTTTTGATTTTTTTTTTTTAAATAACTTTTGACTGTTATTAGTTAGACCCACAGTATCAGATGGTAAAAATATGTTTGCCCCGTTGGTCTTGTGCTTTGCATGTAGTTTCTATAATTAGCCTAGACTTGAGGGCCTATTCTTTTAGTTGCTAAATTTACTTTTACCAACTTCTACTAACTCTTACTAACTTCTACCCACTTCTACTAGCTCTTACAAAAAAATTCCAATCCTTTCCAGCTCTAACCAACTTCTACTAACTTCCACCGACTCGCACCACTCTCCTTCAACAATTTTTACAAAGAAATCCTGACTCATTTCCATTTTTGATCAACTTCTACCAACTTCTACCAACGTCTTCCAATCTTTCCCAACCGTAACAAACTCTTACCAATTGTTCAAAAAAAATACCAACTTCTACTGACTTCTATCAATCTTTACCAACTTTACCCACTTACCAACCTCTATTTACCGGTGAAAAGAATAAGCTCTTGATGGCTAGAGTTTTCAAACGTGTACGGATTTATTTATTTTCAAGTGGATCAGGTTATGGGAGCTGTATTTGAGATGGAAAGATTAAGACACTATTTTCCTCATTGCTTTACTATCCAAAATTTCTTGGCTGTTGTTAATGAGGATTAACTTTGAGCTTCTAGACTTGAATTTATTTCTATTATGCATATCCCTAGTAAACTATGTACGGTATTTTCGTCAGTGTTCTCCCTAGCAGTTTGAGGGCGCTTACGTACAATGTGCTAATATATGAACTTCCTTGTGGCGGATAAACCTTTTCAACGTAACTTTAGTTTATGTTGAATTAATGGTTAATGTATGCTTGCCTACGAATTACGACAGTTGTTATGGTCTGTGTTTAAAAAAGCTCGCCCCGGGCATGCTTAGGCTCACAAAAGCCCGAAGACCAACCTCTTGCGCCTTGCAAGGGGTCAAACCCATCCCGTTCTTTAAGCCCACGGAAGCCTGCGCTTTTTGGGGCTTCAGACCGGGGCTAAAAACGACCGAAGCCCACGCTTTGTGGAAAAAGATCCTAGGAAAGAGTTAAAAGAGAACGCATACCATGGAAAACGCAAATATCTTTAGATTGACACTTACATTTGCTATATTGTTCAAGTTTGGCTGGAGATCCTTATTTAATTGCATGCAATTGCTTCGAGTATAGACTAGACTGAAGAACCCTAATTTTTGGATGGAGGGTTGAGTTGTAGTTGAAGGCTTGTATAGTGTCCTAATAAAGACAGAGTTGACCAATCTTTTCTCATACTTTTCCGCCGCCCACTCTCTAAATGGGAAATGTGTTGCTGCCAATAATATGGAAAGAAGGATTAAAGAATATACTTCTCTTTCATCCTAATATACTATCAAATATTGTTTCCTTTTTTCTTTTTTTTCCCTCTCCTTCCTAAAATGCCTTCAAAAATGATGAATCCAATATAAGATATTATAGTATGGTTCATTGTTATGTCTAATCACTTGTTTAATACTATCATCTAACCTATTTGTCAAAATATGATTTGGAAATGATTTTCAAGCATTTTGAGTAAAAGTACGCCTAATGTCTAAAAAGCCCTCGCCTTCGCCTCAAAGCCCGCGCCCCGGGCCCCATTACCCTCTGCGCTTTTGTGCGCCTCAAGCTTTTTTAATCTAAGGTTGCGGTGGATAGTGTAGAGGCTCCAACTAATGCGGATGGAGGTGGAGTTGGTGTTGTGAGTACTGAGTAGTTCAAAATGGTATAGTGCTGAAATGTTACCTAGAATTCTTGCTCTAGAGGAATATGGGCGAAGATTGGCTGTGACTTGTAAGTAGAGTGACCGATTTCAGGAGAGTAAGAGAACCACAAAAAAGTCTTTACTCTTTCTACTTGGTTTCTGATCCTAATTTGGTTTCCCCTTCTGTCGTCATCCCATTTTTTGGAGTCTGCTAGTGTTTCCCTATTAAGTTCGTAATGCTTATTGAACGATAGTATCACAATGCTTGCAGCTTTCCTTGTCTGGGTAATGCCTTCCTGGAATGGAAAATGGTTTGCAGATTTCAAGCCAAAGTAGTTTGTTTCTGCAACATGGGCTGAACTTCTCATGTAATATTTCCATTTGCATCTGCTAATTTCGTCAGCTATTGCTGCGGCATTATTCTTAATGAATGAGTTTGTATTAGAACTGATTGATTTTTTTTTTTTTTTGGGGTACTTATTTTGTTGTTTCAACTTTCATGTTTGTCTGTAGTGTTATTTCTCCTTTCAGTGCACTTCTACCATTTCAAATGGTACTTTGTTTATTAAGTTCTTAGTAGCAGAGTGGCCTTATTGTATGAATTGATGGATGATGTGCATGTACTATGTAGTCCTTTGAAGAAATATGTTTGCCGATGTGGCTTAATTCTCTGTCATGCTATGCTTGTGTATGCCTTTCATGCATCGCATTTTGCTCATGTCTCTTAGCTTGTGGATTTATGTTTAAGTGTATATGGAACGCTGCAATTTGATAATTAGAACTTTGTTTGTTTTGCAGGCTAAAGGGCTTCTATCGGAGTACCAACCAAAATTTAGTAGTGCAAGGGCTGTGTACAGAGAACGAAAGAAATACATGGATGAAATTGATTGGAACATGCTAGCTATGCCACCTGCCGGATCTTGCAAGGCAATATTGATATTTCTATCTATTTTCATTTCCCTATGTGATTTTGGTATTTGGATGCAAGTTTTATTCTACAGGTTCCTTTCCATTATCATTTTTAATACGTATGAATTGAGTGTATAGTTGGAGTAAAGTTCTCAATCATGGTACAAAATTGACTTTTTGGGATTTTGTGGATAGGATTGTTGTTGAGAGCTTGAGGGCGTGATCATATTTTGTGATTGCCTCCTTTTGTACATTGGTGATATTGCCTTGGTGTCCTTTAAAACAATTTTTGATTACTCATCAAAATAATAATATAAAAAATTGAGTGTACTCAGGATGAGCCCCAGGGTTGATTCTCGGATTATACAACATAGTAAATTAGGCATCTTGCTTGATGAAGCCAGTTCTTGTTCATCTTTCCTGTTCATGCTTTCACATTTATGAACTTCAATGAACACTATTGAATAAAATCTGAATATTCTTTAGGCAGGACCCTTGTTACAAGGGTCACAGTGTACTTGCTTTGTTAGCTAGGAAAATGGCTCTTGACTGGAGAAGTAGCTGATGAAGGAATGTAGGATAGGAAGCCCTCTCACAAAAGAAGAATCGGTTGAAAGAAGGGTCCTAATCCCTGTGTAAATCAATTAAGACATACCCCCTTGGGGGTCTTGTAAGGAAGAGCAAGTTAGAGGTTCTTTTCTCAAGCCTAATGTCTGTTAGAGTTTGATTTGTGATGATCCTCTTATTTGGCTCCACCCTAGTGCACTTAATGGTTCCTAGTTATCTTTTTTTTTTTTTTTTTTTTTTTTTGGGTAGAAGATAAAGATGTATTAATGTGTAATCAAAGACCGAAACATTACAAGGTTAAGCCGGGCATACCCAAGCTTTGCAAATGATCCCATATGTCTTAGCCTACTTAAGTACATCCTATTCCTTTCTAACCACATGTTATATACAAGGATAGAGAAGAGGATATAAAATTTTGCTTTGGCTTTCCTGCTTCCCTGAAGCTGCAGAACCAGCCTTGCCATGAATCTTGCTGTTGCCATATCTGAACGTTGAGCAGCTCCTAGTATGTCATGGCACATACAGCCCTTGTAAAACTGCATGTGAAGAACAGATGAGTGTGTGATTTCCATTCTGCATTACAGAAGCAGCATTCTTGCCAGTGATCAACCCCCATCACTGCAAGTCTATCACAGGTGAGCAGCTTTCCTTGCACCATAAGCCATGTGATGAATGCACACGTAGGGATTCTCAGTTTATGCCAAATAATGGGGTAGCAGGGAGGGTGTTGGCCCTTATTTCTGATAAAATCATATCCTGATTTTGCAGAATATATTCCCTTTGGATTCATTTTTCAAGCCCATGTACTATGCTTAAAACCTTGCATCATTTGGTCCCTTGTCTTTAACAGTTTATTCTACTACCAGCTCCCTTTGTAAGAAGCCTTGCAGTCCCAAAACAATTCTTTGCTCAAGTAGTAATTGTGGATCCATTTGATCCACAAGAAGTCTGCTTTACTAGCTATTTGCCATATCAATTTGGTGACCTAAGCTTGGTTCCCTATTAAGAATCTCTTTAATCCCCCATCCAACTTCATTCGTGGGAAGACACATTGTGTCCCAAGACATAAGGCCAAACATAATTCCTACAAAGCTGAATGACTTGTTTCAGGACTCCTTTAGGTATTATAAACAGCTGACACCAATATGTTATCATATTCATCAACGCTGCATTAACTAGCTGAGTTCAGTCTGCATAAGATAGCTTTTTTGCTGGGCACGCTCTGATTTTGTAAACAATTTTCTCAACCAGCACTTGACAGCCATCTTTTGACAGTTTCTGAGGCTTCATTGGGGCTCCCAAATATTTAAAAGGCAGTGTGCCTTCTTGAACACCAGTGAGACTCAGCAAGCGACTAGATGTCTGCTCACTTATACCAGCCAGAACCAAGTGAGATTTGCTGGGTTTATTTCCAGGCCTGTAACTACTGTAAAGTGACCAAGTGCTGCCATTAAACACTTAACACTGCTCCCATCAGCTTTGCAAAATAATAAGAGGTCATCCACAAAACTTAAGGAGCAAATTTTAATTTCTTTAAGCCATGGTGATAGTGAAATTCCCTCTGTGCTGCAGCCACCTTTAATGTATGAGAGATATTCCATTATAAGCACAAATATTATAGGGGACGTGGGATCTGCTTGGCGAAGATCTCTCTTACTTTTGAAGAAGCCATAGATCTCACCATTAAACTGGACTGAGAATGTTAAATCAGCTTGACAAAATGTGATGGGAACCCCTAGAGCAGTAATGTTTGCTGTAGACACTCCCATCTAATGGTATCATATGCCTTTTTGAGTTCTAGTTTCATTATACATCGATGAGAAATATTTTTCCTTTTGTAGAATTTAACTAGATCGTCACATAAAAGCACATTGTGACGTTTGATCCTCCAGGAATGAATGCCCCTTGGGGCTTATCCACTGACCAAGCAAGTGTTGCTTTCATTCTTTCACTCAAAATCTTTGTAATACGTTTATAAATTGTATTACAACATGCTATAGGCCTCAATTCATTGGAGGTTGTGGGGTTCATTGTTTTGGGGACTAATGCCAGCAGTGTGGTATTTACCTGAGGTAACAATTTACCTGTATAGAAGAACTCCCTTACTGCCTGACATACATGCTCTCCTATCACAGACCAAGCACTCTTGAAAAATTTGCTACCATAACCATCTGGGCCCGAACTGTTGTCACTGCCTATAGCAAGCATTGCTTTGGTTATCTCTTCATCAGTTACGGGCCTCATTAAGTCATGCTGTTGCTGAGGAGTCAAACATTTCCCTTGCAAGATAATATCAAGCACAGGGTTAATCCCTTGGATGCTGATATCCAAAAACTTAGAGAAATGCTCTACTATAATAGATCCAATTTCGGTTTTGTTATGTGTCATATCCCCATTTTCCTTTGCCATCGCTTGTATTGCATCATGATATTGCCTTTGCTTAATGCTAGCAAAGAAAAAGGCACTCCACTGGTCACCTTGCTTTGACCACTGCTCCTTTGATTTTTGTTGCAAAAAATTCGTCAGCCTTCAATACTTAGATTAAGAAAGCGCCAAAAGAAAGGGGGGAAAAAAGCGCAAAGGGTCCTGGGCCCCGGGGCACTGGCTTCAAGGCGAAGGCGCGGGTTTTTTAGACGCGAGGCACACTTTTACTTAAAAAATGCTCCAAAATCTTTCCAAACTATATTTCTTTGAAAATAAGCTAGATAATGACATTAAACGAGTGATTTTCACCAACCCCCATTAAAAAAAAGAGAATCAGTTAAACACTTTAAAGCATTAAACAGAGCTCAATTGGACTACTATAGATTAAGAGCCAAACACATAACATATGCTGCCAAGCTGCCAGGAAGAGAGAGAGGGGGGGGAGAGTCCGAGAGAGAGAGAGAGAGAGAGAGAGAGAGGGAGAAAGATTAAGAAGCCCAAAAAAAGGAAAGCACGGGTTCGATACCATCATAGCACTGTAGAAGACACCATTTTCGACCTCCTTGAAGCTCCCCCCCCCCCAAAAAAATAACAACAAAAGGAAACGAAGAAAAACCTTCCATGGCTGTGGAATAACAGAGAGGGAGGAGGAGGAGGATGAAAGAAGTCTGAAAGAAGACATGATAAAGCACTTACTGGACTGTTTTCACCAGGGTTAGGGTTTCTAGCTCCAAACTCAAGCTCAGCCGTAGCAATATGCTTTGTTTACTTCCAGTAACAGCTTGATTGAAAGGCTTCCACAAAGAAAAGGAGGGGTCGTGGCCCCTTAAAGGTTTTTTTTTTTTTTTTAATCCCAAATGGTCTATTATGATCTATAAAGCGCGGGCTTCGTGGGCTTTGCGCCTTGGTCTGAAGCCCAAAAAAGCGCGGGCCTTAAGAATGGGCTGCGCATGACCCATTTCAAGGCGTAGAAGGGTGGGCGTCGGGTTTTTGTGTGTGGCGCGCTTTTAAACACTGCTTCAATGTGAGATGATACTGCTGTCTGAGGGCCTTTCCTTATCTTGTGGTGCTTGATTGCCAGGGTCATCATGGATAGCTGATTGTACACCATGAAGCTGCTGCTGGATGTCACACACTTTTTGATGCACATGTCCAAACCTCACTGTGCTCCACTGCTTCAGGGGCTGTTTCAAGATTTTTAGTTTCTGCACCAATCGAAACATTCTTGTACCCTGCACATCCTGCCTCCATATTTGATTCACAATAGCCATAAATTCCGGAGCTAATGTCCATATTGTAGAACTGAAATGCTGTTCTTGATTTACTGGACTTCATATTCAGATGCAATAATAAAGGATTGTGATCAGAGATATCCTCAGGGAGAACCTCATAGAATATCTTAGGGTAGGAAAATAAACCTTCCCCAGTCGTGAGAATTCTATCAAGATTTGAGTGAACTCCAGAATTCCCTTGCTTGTTGTACCATGTATAATGAGGCCCCATATACTTCACCTCCTGTAATTGGCATTTGTCCAAGACAGTTCACAAAGTCCATAACCTCAGAGCTGAGTACTCTATCTCCCCCCAATCTCTCAGCAGTTTTCAACAGACTGTTGAAGTCACCTCCTACAACCCAAGATTTTGTCATTGTTTGTCCAATGCACATTAATCCCTCCCATAGTTCTTGCCTCTCCATGTTCTCACTAGCACCATATACAATCGTAATAAAGACAATCTCCCCATTGGTATTTGTGTGATGCACATGTGTAGAGTGCTTTGTGGACTGTATTGTATTCAGTATTCCCTTAGAAGGATTCCAAAAACCCATATACGACTTCTAGATGTAGGTGTAGCATTGGACATAGCCAACCAACCCCTACAAATGTATTTCTGAATCTCAGAATGCATGGCCAATGTAGTCTTAGTCTCTAATAAACCAAGGATAGCAAATTTATTCTGCATCAGAAGGTGTTTCACCACCTCCTGTTTATTAGGGCCATAAAGCTCTCTCATGTTCCAGAAGCAGATGCTATCCATTGTCCTTGGAGAGGCTATCAAACCTATTTTGCACCACTATTCCCATGGGAGGAGTGACACATTGGACACCCATTGTTATCTGAGGCACGACAGATTGGTTTCCTTTGTTGACAGTTTGACCATGATCAGAATTGTCCATCTGAGGGTGTACTGGCATCTCCACATTTGCATTATGGTCTGGTTCAGCAACTGGCACTTGTTGAGGATTTTGAGTTGTTTCCTTCCTCCTTCATTCCCATCTGTACTTCTTACAATTATCAATTGCATGCCAAACATAGAACACTGGGAACAATTCAATGGCTTCCAAGCATACTCCACTGTTTGGAAAAACAATTCACCATACTCATCCATGAATGTGACCTCACTAGGGAAATCTTGACTAATATTCATTTCCACAAGCACTCTTGCAAATTTGGTACGGGTTTTGCTTTGAGTAGCTTTGTCCGTTGCAAGAGGGTTTCCCAATAGGCTAGCAATTTTACTCAACCCCTCTTTGCTCCAATATCTGAGATCCATATTGGAGAATGAAACCCTGATTGGGACGCGAGCCAGATCAGTTTTGTTCACAGTTTGCCCTAAAGACCAAGTTGATGGTCAGTGGTTTTTTGTTAAAATACAGACAATTCCGTTTCAGCGCTTCATGTCTTTCAAGCAGGGAGTGGAACCTTACGATGAATACCCCCTCAGGCTTTGATATAGTTCTATAATACTACTTATTGCCCCAAATTCGCCTGAAAACCATCCATGATTTGTATTGGCGGGTTTGCTCCCAACACAAACAAGCAATGGAAGAGCTCCAAAATTCAATCTCTGATTGAATATCGGCTTCTTCTATCCAATGTATTTTCACACCATTATGCTCAAAAAGGTGGAACATAATTCAATTTTAGAGACAGATTTGGAAAATTTACCTTAGAAGCAAGGTTTTCCTGAATAGTCTCGTTCTGTTCCTCTTCCCATGAATTTGGTTGACGTCTGCGTTGTAGAGCATCAATCCAACTAGAAAAGCTTCCCCTGAGTTCTGCCTGTGAGGCTAGCGTTTCTGGGTTTGGAACATCATCCCTTCGTTGAGGATTTTCCCCTCCTTCTGATATCGGGGTTGTAGCTTGGCTTTGGTCCTTGTTAAGGTCTCTCCGGCCATTAGAATGCTGAGGACTAGAGTGGTTTTAGCTGGTTTTTTATTGCCTTCCTAGCCATTGACAAGGAAAGGTTTCTCTCTCGATTTTGTCTCTCTACATCCTGTTTTCTGCCAATCTCATAGTTGAAATGTGAATCCCGTATCCTAGCAATGTACATCGTTCCTAGTTATCTTTGCTTCCATCCTATCTCCAAGCCCTTGTACTTGATTGTGAGCATTCGTATCATGTGCTCTTATTAATTGAGATAATTGCATCTGTCAAAGTCCCGTTTGTGCGTTCCATTGTCTAACATTAACTGAGTTAGGATTTGCACTTAGATGATTCTTATAACTGCGAGATCGTAGTGCAACCCTTGCATCATGTTAGACACCTTGTTTTATGGCGAAGGTTAGATTGCTCATCCCATAACTATGCTTTTGTGTACATGGATGACTGTAAAATGAGGTTTCCTATCGGCTTATGTAGGGGAGTTTGTGAGCTGTTACCTTAACTATATTAATGAATCTACCAATGGCTCATGCTTGCATGACACTCACTACGTATTAATCCACCTACTAGCATTATTACCATTTGTTCTAATAAATAGTTGGTTGTTTAGAAGATGATTACTTTGCCCATTTGGTGGTGTACTTGGTAGGAAAGGAATCATTGTATTTTTGAGGACAAAGCATTGTCCTATCAAAATTTCAAGCTCTACGTTTTTTTACAATCTTGCATAGTTGGAGTCTTGTCCTTAATTGTGGGGAAAACTTGAGGTTTTTTTTTTGGGGGGGGGGGATTTTGTAGAGAACATTAAGCATTACAGCCTGATGATTTTTGTAATTGCCCCCCTTTTGTATGTGGTGGCAACTCCTTGATTTCTATCTAATGCAGTTCCTTAATTATTCGTCAGAAATAACTACACTGTTGTTTTCTTTTGATTGGTTTTGTCATTTTCGTATTGTTTTTTACAAAACATTTGGCCCTCTTCTTGATAAGCATTAGTTAGGTTAAACCTTTGAAGGTCAAAGATGTGTTGGTGGCTTGGAGAGGAAGGATGAAAAAGGGTTGGGTTTCAGGAGTTTTGAAGATGATCCCTATGGTTATTTGGTGGACTACTTGGAACGAAAGGAACTGGCGTATTTTGAGGGCAAATTAATGGCCTTTCTAGATTTCAAACTCTACTTTTTGAGAATATTGTGTATTTGGAGTCAAGTACTCAATGGTGATACAAATTTGACCTTTTTGGTTTTGTAGATAATATTAAGCGTGACAGCTTGAAGGCATGATGTTTTTATAATTGCCCCTTTGTACGCGGGCAAGGTTTTGACGTCTCCTTCGTGTCTTCTAATGCAGCTTTTGATTACTCATAAAAAAAGGAAGTATTTTATTGAGATTAGTGCCTATCATATTCAGGAGTACTTTAGTCAAGACATTTTTTTAATCACTTTATAGTTCTCACCACCCTTCAAAAAAACATCTTTTAGGTTTTCCAGGTTCATAGCATTAAACTTGTGCATTAGGATATGCCTCTCGAATCATTGAGGATGCTGAAGCTAGTTCAATATTTCTTTGCATTAGATCTTTCCTTTGGTTCTATGTGAGCATCGAGAATAACTTTGTTTGAGTGTCCTAATTGTATCTTGTATAGCTTACTTTTAAATCGTGTGCATGAGGCTTGCTTATGTGCGAGACTACAAGGTACTAGGCACATCAAGGTGCAAGGCTCTTTGCCGCTAGCAGTCGGGTATAGAACTTCGATGAGGTGCTCTCCTAGGCATGCAACAACATGGCTTAGGGTGAGCATAAGGCACATGCTTCTTGTGGCTCATGAATATCACCAAAATTATGCGTAATGATCATTCTCGCTTTGCATAAACTCTGAGAAGGCATCCTCAAAAAATGATTAATTGACTGTCGTCTTTGGATCTAGTATTTAAGTTGAAAGACCGTAGGTCTGTAAATTAAAGTGTCCGTGTAATTAATTGTTGGAAGTTTAGGACTTTTCATTGACCAGAAGGGTGACGTAGCTATTGCGTCTGGATGGCCAGGAACCGGCTGCCCAATAACTGGTCGCTGGTAGCGCTGTTTCTAGTATTTTTCTCTCTTGGATGCTGTTCAGTTTGGTTTTTTAGATCTTATTGAGATTGCTGTGTTTACCCAAGCCCTCTTTCATCTCTTCTTCTCTTTGGCTCTCCTAACAAGTTTTCTCTACCGTTCTAGATTTTGCAGATGTGTGGTCCTTCTATTCACCTTGCCCCTCTCTCTCTCTCTCTCTCTTCAGTGCTTTAAATTTGCCTCGCCTCTCTCTCTCTTTAGGGCTTTAAATTTGCCTCTTCTAATTCCTTTTATCAATGTTGTTACTCATAAGAAAAAATTTCCTTTTATCAATGGTGCCCCTCTTTTCCTTTTTCCTTTTCTTTTTTCTAATAGTGATACTCCATTCGGTACCGTCGCCGTTGGTATGTTTGAGGAAACCATTGGGTACACAATATGGATTTGACTAGAACTTATAATTATTTTTATACTGTCTTCCAAATGGATTTTCCGAAAGTACAGGAGTATCAAATGGAATATCCTTTCTCATATTATGGGCATGTTTTTATTTTATATAGATTTATGTGTATGTCTGTGATGTAGACACAAACACACATGCGCGCGCACACACACACACACACTCACATACACACGCGCGCGCGCACACACACACACACACACACACACACATGCATATACATGTATGTATGTATGTGTGTATTTATGTATGTATACACACATAAATATATGTGTATATATATATATATATGTGTGTATATATATACACGTGTGTGTGTGTGTGTGTATATATATATATGTGCATGCGTGTGTGTGTCTATATAGACATTTTTGTGGACATTAAACACTCACCATTCTGCTTAAAGCAGGAAAAGGCTCTTATTGACCAAATTCTACAAGAAAGTGGACAACACAAAATCTCTCTTCGGAAACGTAGCACATAAGCATATGAGAAAGTGCATACTGGGGTCTTTTCTGCTGAAGAGTGGTGGTGTTAGTTCTACTGCATCCAAGTGATAGGCTGCATAAGTTCCTGAATGAGGATGCAGACAGGGAAGCATAGAGCACAAATTTGCAACCGGCAAGTGAAAAACCTGTACTTTTTTGTTAATAAAATCCTCTAGCTCATGTGAGGACGAAAAATAATCAAGCAAACGAGCAGTTGTGGACTCATCTAGGCCCATATTATCAATGAGGCCAAATCTCAAGAGCCAATGCTGAAACATTGAAAAGAAGTTGTGTGAGAATCCTAAAAAAGGTGCTCAAGGCGCTTCTGTTTGAATTGACTTGGGATTATTCTATATTTCTTTTCATCAATGCATCTGATTTAAAGTATCCTTAAAAGAAAAAGCAAAGGGAATAGAGCTCCTTTGTGTCTATTGTAATGGGAAATGCTGTTCTTCTCGAATGATAGATTTTAGGTGGTATTGTAACAACTCTAGCCCCTAGAGACGGGAGCGCTACGTTTTCTCAACTTTCTATTTAAATTCCGGGGCGAAACGGACAAAGTTTCCCCTAAAAACTGACCGTTTCCAGGCTAAAAGCCTTACAATAAACACCTGCAGATCAACGGAAGCATAAAATATTTTAAAAGAAGCTCAATGGCTACACGCCGGAGTTCATAACTCAACGAGCAACTCGCTCGGAGTACATCAAACAAAATAGTTCATTAATACAAGAAAAGTGAAAGATACAACTCAACGGTTCACACAACCGGAGTACTGGGGTTTACATCCTAAACCGTAACTGATTTCAACTAAAAAGACAACTGACTAATAAGATGGTTGGCACGCATGGCCGTATAGAGCGACTCCTAAGCCGAATACACTACATGAACTAGAGTACTTGTTCACAAACGTTTACAATTCTATGAATACTTTACGTGACTTCATTAAACACGTAAAATCCCTTCAAATGGGCACACATGACACCTTGCAAGTAAGAATGGATTCCATCTTGACATAAGTGACTTGGCTCCTACTTGTCATAATACAGACCTGGGGAAAAAGGGGAAAAGAGTAATGGGATGAGCAACCACACGTTCAGTGAGTATTCCCCGACCCGTAAAACCAAAACTGTTGCAGGCAATAATGCTCATAATGGTCATATATCACGTATTCATACTTTACTGTCATATTAGACATTCTTAATCCTTAAGGAAGGATCACTATCCATGAACGTCATTTTTTTAGCCATTCACACTCATCTTTAAGCCTTTGAGTGACTGAATTCCTTACCTAACAAGCACTTAACCACATAAGTAAGCATCGAGGGCTAAGTATAGGGATCTTTCTTTTTCATAAACATAACTTCTTAACATTCCATTCAAACTATTTATGAAACCTCATTCATATGATGTGCACATAAGGTTATCTCTTTTCATAATCATGCTTTTCTTGGTATTTCATTCATATGATATGCATAAGACACACACATTTCAAGTCTCAATCAAATCTCATTCATAGGGTATGCATGAAATATGCTCATAAGGCTTTCTTTTTCATATTCGTATCTTACTTAGCATCTCATTCATAAGTTATATTTAGAATATGCACATGTCATGCACATGAAGCTTTCTTTCTTTTTACTGAAAACACTTCATTTAGCATCTTGAGGCTCATAAAAACTCTTTTCTTAGCCTCTTGAGGCTCATATTCTTTAAAAGAAATATCTTTTGTATCGGTCGCATACTGACCCTTATAAGCTTTTCACATTTCATTCATCTGGCCTTTTAATGACCTATGAAAACTTTCTTTCTGAAATATTTGAAATGGCGTAATGCCGACTGCTTTTCTTCGCTTATTATGAAAATACATCTGGCATAAGATCATTACAGGATGTTGATTGGGTGAGATCTATTCTCAACCCCATAGTGAGATCTAACGCTCACGCTTAAGCTCTTACTCCCGGGACGGCTACATATAACATATCGGACCATTACTCTCGTCAGGGTCTTCTAAGGTTTCCTAATGTCAGGACTTATCCCCTAGGCTAACATTATTTATATCATATTGTCCGAAGCACATTATCTTAGTCAATTTAAAGCGTATGGGCCATAACGGCTAATAATTTTGCTGTCTTTCACAGCGAAATCCTTTATCATACAATTCGCGCCTTTGTAAAACTCTTTAAGGATTCTCCCGTTCAAGCGAGTTCACTCCCAAAACTGTATTCATTTAGTTAAAATAGGCCATCATGCACTAATAATTATGGCTACTATCATTTCAAAACATGAAATTCTTCTCTTTCAAAACTCACTCTTATGCAAATAATCAAACTTAATGACATAGAAAGGGTAGGGGTGCACATGTACACATTCAAACACTTCATAATTCAACTTAGCAACATGAGCCACACATGGTCTCGCAATCCACACGATTGCGGTTAATCACAACCCACACTCCCTCCTCACATAGCAATCGACCACAGGAAATCTCGAACCACTCATAGTTCTACCTCAAACCATCCGACTACCATCTCGGTTTTCAATTTCATAACCATAACATATTATCATAAAAGTCACATGAAATAGCTACGTATAACTTATCGAGCGAGCAGCAACCATCCAGCAGCTCAATACAACATATATAAGCATACATATATATATGTTGCATTAACTTGAAATAAGTACTTTAAGAACTGAAATAAACTCACAAGGCATGAATCTGATTGCATTTACATTTCACATCAGAAGGTAACATGCCATTTTCATATCTTTTTCAAACATAATTTTAACCAGATGGACAAGCATCGATTCGGGTCGTTAACATGTTAATTCGAAGCTACTAATCAGGCATGAATTAACTAACTATTCAAGCATTGATTCTAAGTGCTCACATATCACTTTGAAGTTACTATTCAGGCATGAGTTAACTAATTATACAAGTATCGATTCTAAGTATTCTCATTTCATTTCGAAGCTATTAAACGAGCATGAACTAACTTAATTAAACAAACATTGATTCGAATGCTAACATGTTAATTCGAAACTACTTTTTAGGCATGAATTAAGTTAATTAAACCAACGTCGATTCGAATGCTAACATGTTAATTCGAAACTACTTTTTAGGCATAAATTAACTTAATTAAACCAACGTCGATTCGAATGCTAACATGTTAATTTGAAACTACTTTTTAGGGATGAATTAATTTAATTAAACCAAAGTCGATTCGAAGCATTCTTATACTATTTCGAAGCTACTTGTTAAGCGTGAACTAACTAAACTATCATATATCGATTCAAAGCCATTTTGGAGTATTAATCAACTAAACTAACATATAACGATTCGAAGCCATTTTCAAGCGTTAATCAACTAAATTAACATATATCGATTCAAGGCATCGTTAGGTTATTTCGAAGTCACTTTCAGGCATAAACTAACCAAACTTAACATGCATCGATTTAAACTAAATTCAGCTGAAACGGGACATGTATAATTTCAATTAATCTGACTAAACCTAAATTGACATGCATCGCAATTTAAGGGTTAAAACAATTTCGAAACTACTAATATTTAGGAGGCGAGAGACACCCACCTCGATTCCAAGCTAAGGACCCGTTCAAAAGGGCCTTTGGGGCTCGATTTGGATGTTTCAAAACCAAGATTTCGACCCATTTTCTCAGCCTAGTTCGAATCTGCCTGAACTGTTTCCAGCTCTCCTTCTCTCCCGGTCGCCGTTCTCTGCATGTTGCTACGGTGGTCACCGGACTCGACCCCCACCGGAAACACCTCGCGGTGACGCCTGGTCGTCGCCCCACCGACGTCGATGGTGTGTGGCCTTAATCTCTGTCTCTCTTGCGGTTTCTCTCTCCTCCGCTCGGTCTCTCTCTGTTTGGGCTGAGATCGTGGTGGTGAAGGGCTTTGGGGTTGCCGCCGCGGCCCGTTGGCGTCGCCTCCAGCCATCACTCCCCTCCTTCGCCTCTCTCTTTCTCTCTCTTGTGCCAGGGTCATGGGGCTGGATTGAGGCCCTCCCCCGGTCGTGTTTTTCCTCAAGAAAGGGGGCTTCGGCCCCCCTTTTGTTTTATCAATTTTTTTTTTTTGGGTGCTCAATTGGTACAACAGCTAGGCTCCTGATCCCGAATGTGTTATCGCTCAGTCTGAGCTCGGGTTGAAGGGTCTTAAAGCCGGCGTCCTAACTAAATTCGGGAAACAACTAAGTAAATCGAATAATGATTTTGAAGGTATGAGTTCACATCAACTCAAAAATTTTCTAAATAATCAACGATAATATTAATAACATAAATAGCGACGAAATATTCTTTTTAATGAAATTACCGTTCACAGAAGCACATCAGTAATAATTTAACTCGTATAGTTAATAAAAATACGATTTTTATAACGTAGAAGGTAAGACAGCCAGGTTAACTTAAAATAGAGAAGGCGGGTTTTACAGGTATACTAGTCCATTTTCCACATTAATTGGAACTTGGAAGTAGTGGGGCTTGTATTCTTTTTTTCTTTTTCCAGCTTTGTATTTTAGCGGATGAGGGCAAATGTCTCATTGAACAGTCCTATACCCTTTTTTTTTGGGTTGTGCAGTATTCCCGTTAACACCTTTCAACTTGAGATTCAGGCATCTACAATTGTTTTCCTCTATTATCTTGTCATCGGAAGTCTGGAACAGCATATCTACTTGCAGAACCCTCTCCATCCTGCTGTAAGCTGGGCTTCAGCTATTGTTGGGAAAGTATTTGTTATATTCTGTGCCAGTGTTGTGTGCGCTATTTTGTTAATATTCATTTTCTTGCCTTAGTGTGAGAATATACATTCCATGTAAAACTTCATCGCGATCTCATGTAAGCCTTTCCCTTCTGCCAGGATTTTGAGTTAACCTCCACCGAATTTCAGGAAAATGTTCCACCATGGAGCAAAGATGATAGAGCGAAAATAAATATCTTCAAGAAATTACTTTTATACATATATATGAAGAGGCAAATATTAATAACAAATGAAATAAATATAAATAACTTGAACTGCTACTGTTAAGGCATAAAGCGAGCACCAAAAAGTGGGTAGAAAAGGTAAATGTGGTGAACACTTACTGGGGGACCTAATAACAGAAAGGACTGTAGTAACTACCTTAGCAAGAGTAGTAAAGCACAGCAGGAAAAATCAACAAGATGGGTCACAGATAGGGCAAGGACAGAGTATTAAAAAGAAAATAAAAGATAAAGGGGCCTAGTGAGGTGTCTTCTTTTAGTTGTGGGTATGGTACTAAATGTTGATTTCCCTTTATTTCTTTCTCTGATATGTATTTTTATAGCACTGTGACACCGTAGTCCATGTGATTTGATTACTTCTAGTACTACATTTCTTGTTGATGCGTTGTTACATTTCGAGTCTTGTATCTACACCTCTTGTTATTGCTATCTCCTTTTTTCTCTTGCTCCTTGGCAGGTATACAACAATTCCTCCTAGTGGGGCTCCCACTTGTTGGGGTCTGGGGAGATCCAGATGTAACAACCTTACCCTTATAAACACTTGTGCAAGTCCTTAGCAGTTATACAACATGCTTAAAATTCTTAGAATATTTCAAAGTACCCTCTGTGTGTGTGTGTGTGTGTGTGTGTGTGTGTGTGTGTGTGTGTGTGAAGTGGCCTCTCTGCTTACATCTTATTTGTCCATACCTTGCTGTATACGAATTAGGATACCCACTGAGTGTTGGACGTTCTTGTTGCTACGCTAGTAATGATTAAACAAAGGAACTTACTGATTATTTCTTGATAATTTCTATGTTTGCTTACAGGAAGAACAGCAATGGATGGCGTGGAAGAGGCTTCTAGCATTCGAAAAGTAAGCATCATTACTACAAGCGTACCATATCTCATATCTCATTCGTGTTACAGTAATTTTTCTGGTAATGTGCTCAATCATCTTTTTCTCGAGTTATAATCAGCTGCATAACAACAATGCATTAACGAGCGCTACAATGCTATGTCTCCTGATAGTTTATGCTGTATCTTTATAGTTAACCAAAAAGAAAAAAAGAAAGAACACAGAACATCTGTTTTGCATTGTCTATTTTCTTGACATATGTGGACAAAATCATTTGGCCTTTTTGAGGAACATTGGCTATAAGTCCTTTGATGTAATTTTGTTGTGGGTCATGGTGAAATAAAGGATTGAAAAACTTCTCATATTTTATTTCTTTTTTTAAATTGTTGGGGGAAAAGAGGGGGTTCTTTGACATATGTGGATTCACTGCAAATTGGTATTTTATTTTCTTTTTTTTAAAGAAAAAAGAAATCAAGCCCTCTCAGAGGCTGTGTTTGGCGCAAGTTGTACGTTAAGGTTCTCTATTGGTCTTTGTGGCAAATTCTTCTGTCAGGTCTGAGAGCTCTATCTTTATTAGTGGCAATTTGTAGATGTGTGAACTTGTCATTTTTAAAAGTTTTGTATCCTTATTCCTTCTTTCAAATGGTTTGGTTTGGGTAGTCTCTTTTCTTCTTATTCTCAACAAGGGTCGTGCAGTGAAGTAAGAACTTTCATTGTGTTGGGAGATTCAATGCCTTTTTGATTGTATGCTGTCTCTTTGGAATGAAGGATGTCTTATTTGGTTTGAGAATTGTAAGATGTGTCCTACCTCACATTGCTATCCAATCATGTGCGTATCGTCAACCTCTATCTGAGTAGTGTAAAGATGAATGCTAAGGCTTAATTTTGAAGGTAGAAAGAGGCTCTCATCCTTTCTTCTTTTTGTCACCAACTTCTCTAGGTTGTTATAGTTAATTCTATTCATCATTCACATTTTCTTTTTTTTCCCCCCAAAAAAAAAGGAATCTGGAGATTTCATTAATCCATGCAACATCTACCATCATGCCAGACATAGTTCTAAGATGTCACAGATGAAAAAAATTTCTCCTAAAAAGCTAACTTGCAACAACTGGTTGTGTTTCACATAAGATATCTTCTTTGTGGAAGGGCCCCTGCATACTCGTAGCTTCAATGAATTGATCTACCAAAGTAGACTCCTTTTGAAAAAATTAAGGTCAATAATAAATATGTCTTTGAGGTTGCCTCGTGGTTGGGTGCTTGGTTTCTATTAGGAAGAACAAGGTTTGATTTGTTAGGCTGTTTTGTTCATATGCGTGCCAAGTGAAAAAAATCCAACGGTAGCATAAACTAATAGATGAAACCATCCGGCATCAGTTTTCTCTAGCATCTAAACAAAATAAATTATAAATCCTCCAAAAGATAGAGACAACAGTACCATTAAAAGTGGGGAACAAATTGACCATTATGATGGACAGGCCAAATACTTGTTGAGTCTTACTTTATTGGACTAAAAACTACTAATAGGGTAACTACACCTATAAGTTAATAAAGAATAGTGGGTAGGCTGATGGTGGCTCCTAGAATTTAAGATCCTTGAATATTGAGGAAGCATAGGAACCCTAAATGAAAACTGTGATGCATTTTGTATATATTAAAAGTCCTTTTTATGCATAATCTCCTGAGCGATTTTACGGCAATATATACTCTAGGAAGCATAAGAAGTTTAGTAATTTAAGGATTCTTTGTTAGGATAATAATTATCTTTATTCATATAATCATATCTTATCTTGTATCCTATTGTAGTTTTATATTTATCTATCCTATTTTAGTTTTATCTTTATTTTCTAAATATTTCTATCCTTTTTGCAGTTGTATTGATCCCTCTATAATACAGTGAGGAGAGAGATTTGAATGATGAAATTAAGAATTTTCAAAATATTGTAGTTTATTCAATTAAGAATTTTCAAAATATTGTAGTTTTTCAGTTGTATTGATCCCTCTATAAAACCCCTCACCACTTGAGGGCGCCGAAATCCTTTCCTCAGTGGTTTTCCATAGTCGCTTGTCACTCTGCCCGTCTTCTTGCTGCTGTTTGTGACACCTGTGCTGCTGTGTTGCTGGTATTTATTTGATCCAGATCCAGAAGTGTTGCTGACAAGTGCTGCTGTGAAGTCTGTTACTAGTCTGGCCATTCCAAGTTCGCAATCACTGAGTTGATGACTGCCAGCTTGTCTCCACACCTTCTGTTCAGTTTTACTAAAGGTCTGGAACTTAGACTAGTGGACCACTGAGAGGTATAGGGATCTCGATTTTCTTTGGTGAGAGTTAGGTTTTTCTTCCGCGAAATTAGCCGAATTTCTGATGGTTTGGGTTTTTTGAGTACTTAGATCTTTATTTTTTTCCTGCTTCTTAATTCCTTGTTTCATTAGAGTCTTATCAATAATCTATATCAAAATTTTGTGCACTGTTGTGTGCGTAGTGATTGTTTACTGCTGTCATTATCATTGCCGTTTGATTAAATCTCAACACTTCCATACAACATTTGCATTTTGCATCTAGCATGTTGTCATCACCCAAACAACCTTACCAATCCCAAATTGATGCCTTTTCTGAAAGACTTGACCGTCAAGGTGAAAGGTTTGATCAACTTGAGGCTAAGATAGACCACCATTTGAAAAGCTTTCCATGTATGACCAACCTGAAACCCCACCAAAAATTTCTGGTGTGTTTTTTTTTTGGGTGTTGGGGGGTATTTGTCGTAAGCAGTGATTCAAAACGCGGATTCGGTCGCGGTCGCGGTCGCGGTTTCGGTTGCGGTGTCGCGAAAACGGTATGATACGCTTATCGCGGAACTGATCGCGGTCGTCGCGGCGTGAAATGGTTAACATAGTTGTTTTTTCGGTTGAATTTGTACTTTTTTTGCTTTGTGCTATAATTATGTAAGTAATTGTATTATGAACATAATTTTTGTTAACATTTGAAGACGAAGACCTTTCATAGGCATTATCCACTAGTGCCTGGCGATTAATTTAAAGTCTAAAGTTTCATTATCATATCGCTGAGTGTTTGATTAATTTTAGGTTTTGTAGCAATCAACGGTTTGTTTTAATTGTTTGAAACAAAATATTTGGACTCATGGAATTTCGGAGTGGGGACAAACCGGTCAAGACTGTCAAGTGCTAACCCTATTTAGGAAAAAAAAAATAAACAGTATTGGATTTTAAACTTTGAGAAGACGTTTTGCAATTTTATTCCTAACAAAAAAATATGCTAGGTGGAAGATAAACTGTATTAAGTTTGGTCTAAAATATTACTTTTTAAAGAATTTTATGTGAACGTAATGCGTTAATTTTCACAATAGTTAAACACGATAAGTTAATATTTATAACGTCCAACAATAGTATAAAACTACAAATGGTAGAAGATAAAATTAGTTTAAACAATCCATAGGTACGAAGTTCACAAAAAATAAAACACGCTAGATATCTTATTATACATTTGGTACAAACTCATACCTAAAATCCATAATACATAAAAATTTATCACCACCAAAATGAATGACGGGGAGGATTCTGATAGGTGTCATCATTATTTTGATCAACACCATATGACTGTTGTTGTGGGTAGAAGATTGATTACGCTGTTGAATCCATCCAAGATTGCTCACTTGAAGTTGAATTACCGCTATAAAAGGTTAGCTGATGATAATGATGATTCCCGTAATTAATAGTTCCTTGGTTGATGATCGGAGGATTATCTCAATGTCATCTACTTGAATCAGACCCAACAGATTGTGGTTCATGTGAAGGATAAGGCGGTGGAGGGCAATTAGTATTTGTTGAACTATATCCGTAATTGTTTAAGACACCGCCATATGTGTCATAGCCACTTGAATGAGCAAATAGACCGGCCCCTGTAAAACTTGATGGCACTTTTTGGAAACCTGCGTATCCATACATGGCGTCAGTTGGATAACCATGTGGTTGAACGGGTTCCTTACCTTTTCTTATGCGACGATAAGTTTGCGTCGGTTCTCTTGGTTGCTCGTCCAGAGAACGTCGTTTTTCTGTCATCTTCAACAGGGACACCACGACCACGATCAGTAAAGTAATCTGTTGATTGTTTAGAGGAATAGGAAGCACCCATCTCATTTGCACCTCCGTTTCCTCCATCTCCTCCACCTTCACTTCCACCATGACTACTTGAAGGCGTCGAGTGGCCCTCTTACTCATAGTCACTGCCTTGCATATCTTGTGGTTGTTGGTCACCACTGTAGCGAAATGGAGCGGTCGCATCAGGTTGGGGATCATCATCAGCCTCAATATCGATGGCGGCATTCGCCTCATTTTCATCAAGATTCAACCAGTTCAAGTCATCTCCTTTAAAAACTGGTTGCTCCTTTTGGGACAGCCAAAGGTTTAGTGGATCATCATCGTCAAATATGTAATCCAGGTTGATAGGATTGAAAGACTCAGTCAGTTCTTCCTCAGTCCTTCATCTTGCACATCTCAATTTCAATTTTTGATTGCAGCGAAGGAAAACAATGAGATCAAGCTTTTTATACGTCAATCTGTTCCTTGTCTTTGTGTGCACTCGACTGAACATGCTCCAATTTCTTTCACAATTAGAGGCAGAAGTCGTTTGACTTAACACTCTAACTGCAATGCGTTGAAGTTCAGGTGCACATCCACCATGAAGTATCCACCATTCAGCTGCATGAAATACGTTTCCTTAGAATCTTAGATAATGAAAATTCAAACTTTAAAATTTAACATATGTAATTATATATGTGTGTGCGTATGAATAAATTGTGGTCACCTGGCATTAATGATGTAATTGCCCTTTGAGCTATAGATGATCCAAAGGAGTTCATCCTATCTTTGTAAAGAAATATCTGCATATTTATGGCAATGTTAAAATTCATGAAATATAATGTAGAAGATAAATTAATAAATCAATAATTAGACATATGCTGTTTCATGCAACCTGTCGCATTGCTTTGATTTGCTTATCAACATCTGGTTCCAACCTCATTATCACATTTTGGACTCCAGTACTCACTTCTCTGTCTTCCCAATCTTGACTTTGTCGATACATGTATTGGGGATTAAAGAAATATCCTTGTACAAAAATAAAGCAGGTTATTCATTAAGGAAAGATGATATACAATCTATAAATTATGTTGTAAAAAATATAAACACGGTAATAGAAATTAGAAAATTAATTCATGCCTGCAGCATGCAAATCATTATGCATGAAGTTTCATCTTTTCTCAAAGATTGCCTCGTATCTCTTGCTATTTCTAACTGCCTTGTCAATAGCCAACTTTGTTCGTTCCATTGCCTCATATATGAAGCCCATGGTTGGCTTGTCGTCACCATCAACTAATCTCAATACCTTGACAAGAGGTTCAAATAGTTGCAGAACTTTATCAGCCTTTTTCCAAAATGACAAGGCTTCTTTAGTTGATGATAGAACGAGTTGACGAACTTCTTTTGCTGTTGCATCTTTTGACTTCTCTAATCTAGAGTTCATCCACTCAGGTGACTCCCACATGTTTCTTAGGGCAGTTTTGTACCGCACCAAACTTTCAAGAGAGACAAAATTTGTCGCAAACCTAGTGATACCAGGTCTTATGATGTGTCGATTATTTGTAAACTTTTTCATATAGTTTACAGCCCAATCATACTTATAGATGTAGTTTGAGATCATCCTAGCTGTCTTTTATAACATCCCCAACGCGTTCCAGCTTAGCAAAGTCCTCCAAAATAAGGTCCAGACAATGGGCCGCATATGGTGTCTAGTATAAGTTTGGAAACTCTTCCATCAATGTTCTCCCTGCAGCTTTCATTGTAGCTGCATTATCAGTCACTATCTGAACTACTTTCTCTGGACCGACCTCTTCTACTACTTTTTTCATGAGTTTGAAGAGGTAATCAGCATCCTTACGTTGTACATCTGATGCATTAACTAATTTATGGAAGACGGTGAAACCATTTGAATAAATAAGAAAATTAATGAGGTTTAATCTGGTCATACTGGACCAACCATCGCACATTATGGTGACACCTCTTTCTTTCCATTTGGGGGCAAATTCAAATATCTATTGTCTAATTTCTTTTGCAGCTTCTGGCAGATAAACATCTGAGAGTTCATAAGAAAAAGGAGCTCTTACGTTAGGGCCAACCACACGAATAGTTTCAAGGAGCGGATTAGTATATACAGAATCCACCACAGTAAATGGCACGTTGGTATCTATAACGCAACTTCCAAATGCCTTAATCAACTTGTTCTTTGCTGCTTTCAACCAACTTGAGTTGACTTTAGATTGTTTCGTCCTAGTTCGATCTTTTTCAAACTCCACCTCAACAGCTCTAAGTCTAGCGGCAGGGGTTGACATTTGTTCATATGCCATATCCCTTGATCCTCTTGAGCTAGTTTCTCGAACTGTAGCTGATCGACGCATTTGGGGAACACTTTGTGGCCGGCTACTACCTCCTTCATCATAATTTATACCCCTGCTTGCTCTGTACAACCGTTGGTCATGTTCAAACCGATGTTGCTTTAAACTTTGATATCTAGCATGTGCTAGCTGAGCATCCTCCTCCTCCTCGTCGTCAACATAATCATCACGGTTGAATGATCGTGTTATTTCATCTTCCAAATCTCTACTGATCCTTGTTTTTTTGTCTCCTTTTCTCTTTATAGTCTTGCAATAATTTCATCATGTCTCTTTTGACATCAGCAGAGACGTCTAGGCAAGGAGCAACGTCACCCGTCTTATGAGCTAAATGCTGCTTGAGACGTGTTATACCACCTCTTATCACTTTGCTACAAAATTTGCATTGGACCTGTTTTCTACTTCCATCAATTGCTATACCAAAGCGCCACCCAATATCTTCGTTAGATCGACTATTGTGTCCTGACCTTTTTTCTCCTTTAAACCTGTACAAAAATAAATAAACTTCAGAGTAGTACATATGACTGATTTAACTAATAACTTTTAAAGCTAACATTGTATTTTTATGGGTTTGTACTATTGTACTAACAAATTCATCAATGAAAATAGCAGCTATCAATATTCAAAATTTATAATCAAGTTAAATGTTTAAGATTACCTCATATTTAGTTTCGAATCTCATAATAAACTAATTTTTAATTATTGTTATTTGAATGACAACTAATATAAGAAATAGCCTTTATAATTAATACTATATCAATATGTAATTTTTGTATGCCATTTCACTATTGTAATTTATAATAAGAAATTGATCAATGAAAATAGGAGCTATCAATCTTTATAATTTATTACAAAATTATTTAGCATAACCTCATCTTAAATTGAAAATGTCATAGTAAGCTTAAATTTAATTATTATTATTTCAATGATGCCTACAATGTCACAAAAAATTGAACAACAGAAAAAGGTTGGATAGTATAATGGAAAATGAAAACTCAAATCCCCGTAAGGAGATGTATATTAATATTACTTCAGAATGAACAATTTCCATTAATTATCCTTATTTTTCCCTCTAATTTTATCTTTTTAAATTTTATAAGCCGTATAATTTGTATCAAATATCTTATTTAGGACTCGTCTATTCATTATTTAATTTGGTATGTCTTCAACAATATGAGTTGAAATTAATTAAAATATAAACATATATTTATATTTCACATGTATAACATAGTCATTTTCATTGAAAAAAGTATCATTTTTATGTCAGTTTGTCGTTGTGGCCCAAATCTAGAAGCTAAAATTTTCAATTCAAATTCGTATAATATCATAATAAATTAATAAGATATTGTGAGAGTGTGAGACTGTAAATCTAACTAAATATAAAGTCAAAAATTAGGTTATACATACAATATTTTATAATAAAATTCTTATGAAACGGTCGCTTTCAAGATCCTATATAAATAATATTTTTCTTAAAATTATGTTATTATGATATCTTTCTAAAAATTAATGGTAAGTAGTTGATCAAAAAGATATAATTTAATTAATTAAACTATATAAATAATTTATTGTGGACAAAAATTTTAAAAAATTAATACAATCTGAAGTTTATAACTTCATACCTTACCAGGCGGACCCTGTCTTTAAAAAAAAAAAAGAGAAGCTTCCTCTGGGAACAAACAAAAAAGAGGTTATACAATCTTAACTTAAAATTACTTAAAATGAGAATCTACAAACACCAAAAAAAAAAAAAAAAAATCTAAACTAAAGTACTCACAAGTCACAAGCAGGCTTCCTCTGGAAGCCAAGAATTCTCTAACGTCTCACGGGGGCCTTGATTTCCTGAGCTTCCTGCTTTCCTCTTCAATTCTCAGCTTCTCTCTACTCTCTGGCACTCTCGTCTCTTCCTTCTCCGCCTTCTCTGCCTCTCTTCGTTCTATGCAGTCCTCTCTCTGTTCCTCTCTCTGTCTCTCTCTCTCAGTCAACCCTTCTTCCTCCTCTGCCTCTTTTGCTTCTGTACGTCGGCTCCAACGGTGGCTGCAAGCCTGCAACGGTGGCTGAATGGCAGATCTCAACTCTGGGCAAATAGAGCGAGCGAGTTTTGTCTGGGCCATGAAGCAACTGACACAGCAATGGTGCTCCGTGCGCCCTGCTCGACCTCGATTCTGGGCAATTAAGGAACCGACTCTCCTTCAACGAACGAAGGTATGTCCTAAGTCCCACTTCTCAGATCTAAGTTTCTCTCAATTAAAACTCAAAGATGCACAATTTGGAGTTTCACGGTCACTTATTTGTAGATGGTAGTGCCTTTTACATCTGTGCTTTTTTGTCAGCTTTCTTTATCGCGTTCCGTTTGTCAACTTCTACAATCTGAATTCTGAAATCAAAAGGAATCGTATAAAATCAAAACGAATTATACAAAATCAGAAGGAATCATACATCTACTCACCAAATTGTCCTCTTCCAACCCGGTCTAATCGCCCATTCCCCGTTCCATCACGGATAACGGCCATTCTGCTGTGGAACGGGGTTTGCTCCGAGTTTTCGGCAAAACTCGGATCGGTCAAGTTAAAATCCGTGCCAACTCGGCCGTTCCGGAACGGAACCGCCGAGTTTTGAATCCCTGGTCGTAAGTGGCTCGTCTATAAGTGAGGTTGGATTACTGAGTCTGAGGACAGAGAGGAACGGCCGAGTTTTGAATCCCTGGTCGTAAGTGGCTCGTCTATAAGTGAGGTTGGACTACTGAGTCTGAGGAGAGAGAGCTAGAACAACTCTTTCACTCTAACCGTCGGGAGCGAGAGTTGAAGAGTGGTTCGAGATGTGGTCAAGGTTACGCAAAGAACCGTAGGTTTGACAACCCTTAGAGATGATAGCAGGGCAGGTAACCATAGAGAGTCTAGATGTATGGACCTTAAGACCGACTGTAGGACTTCTCATGAGGGTCATTATGACATTATCTGAAAGATCAATGTACATGTACCCTCTCTTGATGATAGATGTACCCTCTCTTGATGATAAGATAGATGTCACCACTTTCTCTGATTGGATAGTTGCTATGGAGGATTACTTTGATTTGTATGAGATATTTGATGTTGAGCGGGTTAGATTTGCTAAGGTGAAACTGGTAGAACTTGCTAGGAACTTTTAGCAGATTGTCACCTTGAGCGAATGCATCAACCCCCTAGCTAACCAATGGAAAGTCTTGAACAATACGTTGAGAGAGAAATACCTCCTGTCTATACAACACACCTTGTCGATTAGATGCTTGACCTTAGGCAGTCCACCTTTAGTGTGTCCGACTACATTAATAATTTTGGGGAATTGACTCAATGTGCGATGCTATAGAGGACGCTTCCATTACCATAGTTCAATTCATTCGAGGCATACAAATTAACCTTAAGAGGGAGTTAACCTTGTCTCGTCCTTAAACTGTTGATGAGGCTTACCATAAGGCTTTACAGGTTGAAAAACATGATACGTGCGGAGCGCTGTTCCTTCCTCTATGACCCCTTTCAATCTGTCCCTAAGGTGAGTGAGTCTTCTATGAGTGCTCCTACGACTTTTATTTTTCAAGTTTCACCTAGACTAGTCTCGCCTGTTGGTGCGTCCTATGGTAATTCCTATAACATGGTGTCCAATGTCCACTGTTTTAGTTGTCGTGGGAGAGGTCATTATGCTTTTAAGTTCCCCCATTGAACCCTTGCCTTAGAACATGAGTGTCATGAACCACTTGAACTTGAGGAAGAGGTTGTTGACCTTGAGAGAAGCTTTGAGGATCTTGTTGATGTTGAAAATAGCCTTCTTCATGATGTACATCTTGTTTTGTTAGGCGTTTTTAACCAGCCAGTCTTGTGCATGAATGGAAACATACCACCATCTTTTATACCCTTGTTAGATGGGGAAGACTCATATGAAAATGGTTATAGATGTTGGTAGCACAGTGAATTTTGTTGCTGGGTGCGCTATAAAGCATTGTCACCTTAAGGTTGGGCCTCACTCCCACCCTTTCAAGGTAGCATGGATTCATAAGACCAACCTGACAATTACCCACATGTATAAGGTTCCCATCTTTGGCGGTTATAAGGATAAGATTTTATGTGAGGTCCTTCTTATGGATGTTGCTCATATCATCTGAGGTCACCCTTGGCTTTATAACTTGAACGTCACACATTATGGAAGAGATAATACCTATACCTTTAGGTATCAAAGTAAGAGTATCACTCTTAAACCATGTCGACCTAACGAGTTGTCGCCTTTCCAAGGTCCCTAACCTTCCCTGACCTTATCCTCCCTTGTCATTTGGCCTACTTCACCTAGAGGAACTATTTCCCTTCTTCACTATAGGCCCCTTGAGAGATTAGAAAACTCTAATAAGTTCTCTATGACAATCTTAGCTAGGGAGATTGCCTTTGACTTTATTTCCTTCCATTGTTCCCCTGCTGGTGTCTCACCTGCCAAGGGAATCCCATATGAGATTAATGAGTTGCTTAAGAAGCTTTTCGATGTTGTTCCAAATGAGCTCCTTGGTGAGTTACCTCCTTTTAGGGATATACAACATGCTATTGGCCTAGTTTCTGGGTCCTAGCTGCCAAACCTTCCTGTTGTAGGTTAAATGCTATTGAGCGAGCTTGAATGAATCGGCGGGTTAACGAGGTGTTGTCTAAGGGCTTCGTTCGTCACAGGTCCTTGTGCGGTTCCCGCTCTTCTTACCTATAAGAAGGATGATTTCTGAAGATTTTGCGTCGATAGCAGGGCCATTAACAAGATCATTGTGAAATATAAATTCCTCTTTATGAGGTTGGAGGATATGCTTGCTTGTCTTGGTGGGTCTAGTTGCTTCTCTAAGATAGATGTTCGCAGTGGCTATCATCAAGTTTGCATTAGGCTAGGGGATGAACCTAAGATGGCCTATTTGAATGGGGCCATGCCTTTTGGGTTGTCAAATGCTCCTACTACTTTTATGAGACTCATGATTCATGTTTTGCAGACACTCTTAGGGAAGTTTTGTTGGTATATTTTGATGATATCTTGGTGTATAGCAAGTCTAAAGGAGAGCACATTGAGCATCTTAGGTAACTTTTCTGTGCTCCCAGAGGCAAAGATTTTTCCTGATCTAAAGAAGTGTGTCTTCCTCTAGCTCTAGGTTCTTGTTTTTGGGGTTCATTGTGTCTGTTGAGGGTATATCTGCTGTCTTGAAAAAGTTAGAGCCTTAAAGAATGGCGTGAACCTAAACCATTACGGAGGCTGGGAGTTTCCATGGCCTTGTATCCTTTTATAAGAGATTCATTGGGCACTTTAGCTCTATTTTGATTCCTATTATAGATTGCTTGAAGAAAGGGTCATTTCAGTAGACTTCTGAAGCAGTTTGAGGGAAATGAAGGATAAGAGGTCATTTGCTACCATCCTTAGGCACGTAGACTTTAGTGAGGCCTTCTAGGCTACTTGTGATGCCTTTGGGTATGGCATTGGCATAGAATTGAGTTAGGAGGACATCCTATGCCATTTTTTAGTTAAAAGCTAATCACTAGGCAGACTAAGTATTCCGCCTGATGGAGATCTCTCCATACCCCTTAATTTGGAAGCTCAAATCAGCAAAGATGATCTTATTTTGAAGGTCAAAGTGTAAATAAATCATCCACTTTTAGTTTAATAAGTAAAACAGTAGGTACGGGTTAATTCCAACAACAAACCTGGTTTTTGAGAGCTTAATTACTTAGGCCTCTTTGAGGTTTAAGTCTTAATTTTTTTCAGTGGGATTGAAGTTCAAGAAGTTAGCTTTCCAGCAAAAAAAGTTTCGACTCATTTGGATTTCATTAACCCATTCAAATCAGCCATTAAAACCAAACTATCTAGACTGCCAGTTGAACCAGAATGTGCTCGGTTTTGGGTTTGTGATTTCTTAAGCTTAATTGTGGTTTAAGTCCTGGATTTTTGCATTTTTGGATTCCCCTAGATGTTACCTTTCAGGTCCAACCATTTAAAACCAATCATGCTCAATCGAAGTGAAGAAATCAAACCATTTTATCAACCCTGTCAGTTTTGGTCCAAATCTGCACGGTAAAATGTTTAAGTCGAATTCTCCCACTTAAACACGTCTTAACCTTGATTTCTTTACTTGGGGGGTTTGTACACACCCTAAGGAGTCCCCCCATGGGCTAGAAACGAAATCATGCTCAGTTTTGATTGGTTTAAAAGAAGGCACAAGACCGGGCTGAATACTGTTTTGGAGAACCCGGTTGTGTGCTGCTTGTTTTTCCTTCTCAAGTGGGTTTTCTCAGCTGCTTGGTTGCTTGCCTACATCAAACCGCGTCCAAGGCTGCTAGAAACATCATCATTTGCTGAAGAAATAACATTGAAGTGTGTGAATCAATGAGAAAACAAAGAAAGAATCAGCACCTTGCATTCTGATTGGATAGCCGAAAAGGGGATGCACTTTACGGCTGCTTTTCTCTACATTTGCTGATTAATGCTGCTGTATTAAGCTTAGTTAAGGATGTATTAAGTTAATTATATCATTTGTTTGCTTTCCTTAATGTTTTGGTTGTAATTAGTTTAAGTTAAACAAGCTTGTAATCTGGTTTTGTACTAAGCGCATAGATTAGCAAGTTAATACGTTTCCTTCCTAAGGGCGAAACCTCCACCAACTGGCTTGCTTGTTTAGGTGCTTGCTAGGCATGTATGAATATGTAAGTCACGGCCACTTTGTAAGATCTAGCTGAATTTTGAATGAAAAACCAGAATTGAGAGCTTCGTGCTTTCGTTTCCTTAAGTACTTCACTTGCTTATCCTTAATTAGGCCGATTAAGGTGGTGATCAAGTAAGTCTTAACTCTTAATTAGGTGGTATTTCTGTATCTTAATTGAGGTTAAGGGCCCTAAACTCAAACTTAGTGGTGTTTCTGTATCTAAGTGAGAGGTTAGATTATCCTTCATTCACTCATTCATACACGGCTACACTCAAATTTAGCTTGAATTCAGCTTGCTTGTTCTTAGCTTTTGAATTCAGCCTTGAATGTCCGTGATTCTCCCCCGCAGATATATCACCGCCTTTGAGAAAGAGTTATACCTTACTACAGTCCCTTCACTATTGGAGGTGTTATCCTTTACCTTATGAATTTGTTGTGTATTCGGACCATAAAGCTTTTAAGTGCTGGGATTCTCAAACTAGTGTCAATCCTAAGCATGTTAGGTGGGTTGGGTATCTTAGTGAGTGTGGACTTTGTACTAGGTCTGTCTAAGACATCTCGTGGCTTTGATTTGATTTTGGTTGTGGTCGAAAGGTTTTCTAGGATGGCCCATTTTATTTCATGTAGTAAGACTGACGATGCTTGGCATGTTACTAAGTCTTTCGAGAGGTTGTTAGGTTGCACGGTCTTCCCACATCAGTTATGTCTGCTAGAGATAGCTATTTTTGGAAGACATTATGGAGGCTATATGGCTTTACTTTGAAGTTTGCTGGCGCCTTCATCCTCTAACAGATCGGCAAACTAAGGTTAATCACAGCTTTAGTGAGCTGCTTACATGTGTTGTAGGGGAGAAATGCGGAACTTGGGACTTGACTTTACCCCTTCGTGAGTTTGAGTATAAGTCAACATGTCCACAGGCAAGAGTCCTTTTGAGATTGTACAGGGTTACTCCCCTCGTAGCCCTAGTGACCTAATTCTTGTTCCATATGATGCCCGAGTGTCACAGCCTGCGTCCACCTTGCACAACATGAGATTCGATGCAAAATTGCTTTGAGTAATGACGATTATAAACTTTTAGGTGATGTGCATCATAGAGTTGTAAATTTTGAGGTGAGTAATTTTGTCATGGCTCGTATTCGACTAGAACGACTGCCAAAAAACTTCCTCAGAAAGTTTCAATGCTCGTGCCATGAGACCTTATCAGGTAATTGGGATCTAATGCATATGTACGAGCTTTGAATGTTGAGGTGAGTGATTTTGTTATGGTTTGTATTCAACCGGAACAACTACCCAAAAACTCGCTTAAACAGTTTCATGCTCGCGCCATGTGACCTTCCCATATCTCTTGAAAATTGGGATCTAATGTATATGTGCTTGATCTCCCTGAGAGCTTAGGTATTAGTATTTTTAATGCAAATGATTTGACTCTTCATTGAGGTACCTTTAAGCCTCCTTGCCTTCCTTTTGGTGTTTATGCACAACTCCCTTGGCTCCCACCTTTGCTGCAACCATTGACATTGAGGTGGTGCTTGATGACGAGTTTATGTCATCTTCTAGTGGTGGTCTCTGCCGTTTTCCTTGTGCAATGGTTAGGACACCCCCAGTTTGATGTACTTGTATTACAGAAGATGAATTTTGTGATTTGAATCTGACTCTTCAAGAGTGGTACCTCCAAGACAACTCGCTGAAGTCGAGTTCTTTTCCGATGGGGGAGAATGATGCATCATTTCCTAAACGATTTTATGGCAATATATACTCTAGGAAGCATAGGAAATTTAGGAATTTAAGGATCCTTTCTTTAGGATAATAATTATCTCCGTTCATGTTTTATCTTCTATCCTATCTTTGTTTTATCTTTATCTATCCTATCTTAGTTTTATCTTTGTCTTCTAAAAATATTTTCTATCCTTTTTTTAGTTGTGTTCATCCCTATTTGAACCCCCTTATACGACGAGGAGAGCTAGACTCAAATGAATGAAATTGAGAATTTTCAAAACGTTGTAAATTTATTCAATTGAGTGACATCACTTTCATTTTTACCATTTAAACCTAGGTATGCATTGCTTTTTGTGAAGCTTGAAATCCCATAAGTTCACACCTGAGCTTCCTTAAGCGCATACATGATGCATTTTCCCTTTCATTGGCCTTTCTGAAAGAAATCTTTGAAAAAGGCTTTACATTTTTAGTTGTCTATTTCTATGAACAAGGATCCGTACCTATATTGTAGGCCTTCCTTTGGTTTGGGCTCTAGAGTTCAGGAAATTCCATTTTTTGTGTTGGAATTTGGTGTAAAACCTGGCACAATGGGATCCATTTTTTGTGTTGGAATTTGGTGTAAGAACCTGGCACAATGGGAAGCTTAGGTTTTAATTTTGTGATGTTTAAAGGTTATTCTTTTTTTCGAAGACGGTTTTGTTTAGTCTCCTTCGCAATGTGTTCCTTATTGTGCTGTTTGATTAGAAAATGTTTTATCCTTGCGAGAAATGTTATGATGCTTTAATACGGAATGTGCTTCATGCAAATCTCCCTAAAATTTTGTCTCTAAGGTATCCTTTTTTCCCTTTCCCTTGATCATGCTTGCAAAACGTCTTTAGCTCTTTATTTTTGGCGGGTCTCTTTTAATCGCCCTCTTTGCTTAGATGGCTAATGCTTCATACCCTTGGATCTTAGAACATGGGGCGTTCTTCTTGTTGTTGGTCGTTTATCTTCCTGGTCAAGGGATGCTTGGGTTTAGAGAAGCCTCTTGAGCTGAGACACTGCCTTTGTCACTTTTTTGGGTAGTTTCTAGACTGCCTTTTTTTTGGGGTCATAGCATGAGAGGTATGTTGAAATTCTTGCACAAGGAGGACGTCCTTCTCTTAAGGTCATAGTTACCGGGGACGCTCCATACCCCCGTGATCAACATTCCGGGAACAAGTATAGTAGGGATTAAGCATTAAGGGAGCAGCAGGATGGCATACCACCTGCTTTAGCTACTCTTTAGGTTCAACATAAGCGATTTGGGAGTTTGTACATAATATAGCTTTATATGTGAATCAAATCCTAGCTATGGTGCCCCTTTCTTTTTCCTTTTTGGTCGGTTCATATGTTCTCCATACTTCCCCGTTTGGTTGTCTCCGAATTTTCGAGTTCAACCCATTTGCTAGCTTGTTTCTTGGCGTGGATTCGCATTTTGGACTAAGCAATCCGAGATGCGCTTCCGGTAACTATGTTTAAGATCTCAACTTTGTGAGGAAAACCAAAATCGTAGGATTAGCAATTTAGCATTAAGGGAGTTGCAAGATGGCATACCAGATCCTTTAGCTACTGTTTAGGTTCAACATAACGGAGTTGGTAGTTTGTGCTTAATATAACGTTTAGACGTGAAACAAATTCCAGCTATGGTGCCCCTTCCTTTTCTGGTTGGTTTATATGTTCTTCATACTTATTGTTTTGTTGTGTCCCAAGTCCTGAGTTTGTTAACTCGTGTCTAGGCATGGCTCTTCAGTTGCTTTGCGCATTTTGCAAGATGATGATTATGGGTCTTGTTTGGCTGATTCATGGTGGCCATTGACCTCTCGTCCATGACTCGTATAAATTGGGTGTCTTGCGTGGCCATTTGTTCAACGTTTGTGGCGTTTGGAAATGCCTCTAGGCATGTACCTTTGTAGCCATTTGTGAGGATTTTGGAGCCTATGTTTGCCTCTCCTATCTACTATTTCTTACCTTTTCGTTGTGAGGGTATTTGTGAGAGATTATGATCTCTATTTGTCGATCTTGTTAGGCTTACCGTTGTTGAGATCTTTCTTGTACTCTCCCTTTATAGTTGATTTTGTGCCATCATTGCAATTGTGGTTTTCTCTTGATCAGGGTTTACATGTAAAATTTGTTTGCCAATTGATCTGGTTTTGATCTTGCTTATTTCTTCCGAATATCCACATCTTTCTCACTTCCACATATACTATGCTCGATTTAATTTTATTAACACTTCCATCTTTCAAATACTTTTCCCCCTATTGATTTCCCCATTTTCTTGGTTGAAATAGCATTGCTTACAGTGGCGGATCTAGATGTTTAGAATATGGGTGTCCATCTATTTTAACGTCATTGCTTATATACAGTACCAATAAACAAAAGAAATAATATGATATATATTATGGTAGTTTATTTTGTACAAGTAATAATAATATACCCCACTTTTTTACTCCAAAAAAAAAACTATGGTATCTTTACTACTACATTTGTTCTTTGCGGTTTTTCGTATTTTGAATTTGATATATAAATTGTGCGAAATCGCAGAATGTTACGATTATGTAGTATTTACTAAAACTGTTAGTTACAGAAGACAAATCATCAGCTCCAAGCAATAAAACCCCCCCCAAAAAAATTGAGACATGAAGTGAACATGTCAAACATGAAATACAACTGCAAATAAGCAATCTGCACTAGTTAATCGCACCAAAAGAAGGAAAAACAAATAGCAGCAAATTCAAATCAATCATTAGTGCCAAATTAAAGAAAAATTTGCATCAAGAACACGTTGCAGCTAAACCATTAAAAAATAAATAATAAGAATAAAAGAAAGTTAAAGATATTAGAATTACAATACATTTAAAGTTTGAACTCCAGATAAGAGAGGGGGAGAGAGAGAGAAATTTGAGCTTATGTGCATTTAATTTTATTTTACTTTTCTATCAAATTCCAACTTTATAATTGCACTTTTGATATTTACAAAAATTCAAAAAATATCAATATGTGAGCTACATATATTTAAAGAGTATCATTAATTTTTTGAACACTAATTTAGGGGTATCCACATATATTAATTTAATCACCTTTAAAAGAAGACATTAAATATTGTTTTGGGAGAGGGGTGTCCATGCCTAGTAAGAGATCCGCCCCTGATTGCTTAATCCGCATTTGAGATTAGGGAGAAGGAAATACTGTGTAAGTACATTATGCAATGACTTTTGGTGTTTGTTCAAACGAAGTAAAATTTTTAGAGAGCAAAAGTATGATTTTGTTATCAGGGCAATTTTTAAATAAACTAATATTTTTTCTTTCTGCATAAAAATTCAAAAAATTTTAGTGCTATTTAATTATTGTAGCTTTGTTTTACACTTCTTTTCAATTTTATTTTGCGCAGGCAATCATCGACGGAAGAGAATTTTAATGTGTTCTTCATTGCCAATAATTAATTATTGTTTTTTTTTTTTTTTCAAATGTGTTCCGAGACAATTATGTTCATTCATGTACAACTACAAACTCATTTTTCAGCATAAGATCCAAGTGCCTTGTTTTCCACATGTTAGGGACATTGGGACTTGTATTGTAGGCTTTTCTGGTGTTGTTTCTTGTGATTTGTTCCTTAAAGCATACAGAATATGGCACGCCCATATACGTGACTGCTTTTGAATTTATTTGGTTACCTCAAGTCCAAAGAGGATGAAGGGGGTTTATTTGGATCGGAGCTAGGTGTAATGCATGCCAACAATATTTGTCAAATACAGCTATGGGTTTCACGTCCCAATGATGAGAGACAGGGAAGCTTCTGCTTTATATGAGATGAATGAACAGAAGTGAACTTGTCTATGTTGGAGCATTTCTAAAACAGAATATACTGGCTCTAGGATACATGACGTATACAGTAAGGTAGCTACAATAGTTACCTAGGTTGAAGTATGTCCGGTTTGTCAGGATGGCTTCATATGCGGTACCCACTTATTGGATAACCCAGTTCAGTGGGAAATATTTGTGTTTTTAGTTTTTTTTTTTAAAAAATTGTGTGAAAGTCAATGCTTGTTCGCAATAAGGTGGAGAAACAAAGGTCACAGAAGATGAGAGCAAATAAAAAGGGCTCAGTTCAAATCTATAAAAAAACCCTTCATTTGTTTTAGAATCAGCCCATGAATCACAAGAACAGTGCAAAATTGTTGCATTTAGAACGAAATTGCTGAATTTGCCGAATTTGGGGAATTAGTACGCCCAGAATTGTGTTTTTGGATGCATGAACTAAGTATACTGGGTCCAAGGGAATTTGGTAGCAGCTTTCTACTGATGTACTTCTGATGAGATAACAGGCTCCCCCCTGCCCTTCTGGTGTCCTTGTGAACACCAAACACTTCTTCTAGACTCTCCTACTGATGGGTGACTTATTGACACAAAGTTCATGGCACAAATGTCATTATTCAAGGGCTCCCTGTTCCTTAACATTTCAGTGTGTTGTTTTGCTACTGTAGCATCCCTTCTCATTTACCATTATAAAATAAAATAAACATGTAAGTCAGCACTCGGTATGCACATGTATAATTTATGCGCAGTTCACTTGAAAGTTAAAACTCGTCCATGTTAGTTTTAAAAGGTGTGAGGCGCACTTAGGCGCATAGGGTCCCAATGTGCAAGGCGCAAGGTGTGAGGCGAAGGCGCACGCATCATGGATGCAAGGTGCACTTCTATGCAAAAATTTAATAGCCTTTCACATTCTGCAAGGCAGATTTTGTAGAAACAAGTTAGACAAATGCATTCAAAAAGTGGTTAGACATCAATATAACTACTAAGACCGCAAATAACCTTAAGATATGTTATCTTATCATCGTAGTTCCCCAATGTACACACTTACTATACAAGTATAACTCACCTTTTAGCTCCCAAGGGAAGAAAAGAAGAAGGAAGGTAAAGGAAGGCTAAGAAAAAGAAGAAAAACAAGGAAGATATAGCCTCCCATCCTCGAGGCGCACATCATCACCTCCGAGGTGCTAACTAGGTAGCCTCACATCGAGGCACGCCTAGGCGTGGCTTAGGCGGGCTTTTTTAAACTAAGCGTCCATGGAAATAAACAGGCCCTTAACTTTCTGTATTTGAGTATTGGGCCCAACATTAAGTCCCTACACACACACCTTCCCCAACTGTTGGACTAAGTCAAACATTTGCTCTCCAACAATGTCTGTGTGTGTGAGAGAGAGAGAGAGGGAGAGAGAGAGGTCATTTCTCATTCTTGTAGTCATTTCTCAATCTCGTAAGTCATAACCTTCTGACTCCATTCACACTGTATAAGAAACTGTGTATACCATGTATGTATGTTTGTTTATGACTCATTATATGGTTTAGTTGCTTTATGCACATCAAAATATTTACCTGTGAAAGGGGTTACTCATCTGCTTGAAACCTGGTTAACCCTTTCCTTTTGTTTTGATGTTTTATTGGTCTTGTATTAGCATGTAACAAATAAATTGTTTATTCTTTTTGCCAATTATGCTTTGCAGAGGAAATCCACAAAGGATTGATTCGGCATCTTCTAACAAGAGAACTGTCTTCACCTATGAGCAGGTGAAGTTCTGAATGCTGATTATGTATCAATCCAGACTCTAGAGGAAGCTTATAAGTGCCTTTGATGCAGTGCTCCTTTCTGTTTTCTTTGTTCTTCCTCCTATTTTCTGTATTGATTCCTGCCTCCAAATATTTAAATGGACACACTAGTTTAGGGTGTTGGTGGGCCACATGATTGCTTTGATTCCGTTGTACTCCTAGTTCTATGTCTAGTTTTGTTTGCATCTGTTGAGAGTATGGTGACATGATTTGAGGATGACTTGAGGAGTGAAGGGACTGGAATAATATTTCTGTTGTCATACGTGCCCATGCATCTAACTTGATGGAGGTTCATCAAGTCAGTCTAATTTGCAGGTCCAAATCGGTCAAGGTAATCCACATTTCTCAGCCAAAGTCCAATAAATGACCCACATTCTGTTAGGGTCCAAAACAGAAGGTCCCGTGTTCAATTCTGCAAAACAGCTCGGTTTTGTGTACAATATTACTTAGGCCTCCATGAGGTTTAAGTCCATTATTTTTGCATATTTTGCTTCCCAAGGAAGTCACTTGTCAAGGCCAGCAAAGAAATCCAAGTTAAGTCAAGTGCAAAGTGAAGAATCAAAGCCATTTTGTAGACTGCGCCAGATTAGCACCTAAGCTGCCCGGTTTGCTTTGCTGGACATTTGAGGCAACTTAAGGCTGATTTAACCCTGATTTCTTAACAGGGGGGGTTTTGTTAACATCCTGAGGTTTCCCCCCAAGCAAGGAAATCAAGCTCAAATCAATTTGAAGCAAGGCAAAAGAGCTGCAGTAAAACCAATGAAATCCGGCTCTCTCACGCGGTTGGATAGCAAGGTGGTTACTCCTTCCTTTTTGGGCATGCCTAGCAACTTTATTGCCTTATTGGTAGTTAAGGTGGTTAGAGACATCATCATACCTTCCTTTTGGCCTAGTAAAGCGTTTAGCCACTAAAGAGCACGAAAAGGCAAGAAGCATCCGGTTGGCTAGCCGTAAAGGAACAAACTCAGCAGCCTTTTTCTCTCTCTTCCATGTGCAAGGCAGCTTCTTTAAGCTAATTAATATGTTTAGGAATGAGTTTAGTTATTATCCTTTTGTTTAGCTAGACTCATTGAATGTAATTAGCTTAGATAAGCATGCTTTGTAAACTTTGTTGGTTTAAGCTAGCTTAGAGGTTTCCTAAGCATGAAGAACCCTCTTTTTCTTCTAGGCTGCCAAGGGTATGTGTGTATAATGCTAGCAAGGAGCTCATTTTGAAAGGCAGATTTGAGTATTGAATGAAAAGTAGAGCATTGCTCCTTTGACAAACCGAAATCCTTACTTGCTTATCCTAGCTTAGGCCAACTTAGGTGGTGATCAAGAGATTCTTAACTCTTAACTCTTGTTTAGGTGGTGTTTCTGTATCCTAATCAAGATTATGGGCCCTAAACTTGTTCTTGGTGGTGATTTCTGTATCCAAGAATTAGTTTAGATACACTTATCCTTTCCATTCTCCTCTCGGATTCAACCTAATTCAAAGCCTAAGTTCTTTTGATTATAGCTAACTTACATTCCTCATTTGAGTGTGAGACTGTGAGTTGAATTAGGGTGTGCATCCATCAAAACTACAGTGAGCATTTGACGTGGCGAATAACTCTATGAAATAGTGTCCAGACTAAGTTATGTTTGATGTATTGATTTGAATGACAAATTCTTAGCATGGGAATGATGTTAACAAGTCTGCTTCTGGATTGCTTCATATTGTTTGTTTGATCTTCATGTGCTGGCTGACGTGCTGCCATTTGGATCTTTTTCTTAACTTTCCCTTGCTTTTTTTGCTGTTAGCAGTGTCTGATGTATTTATATCATTATCCTGATATATGGTATGACTATGCTACATGGCATGCAAAAAGTGGTTCCGTGGACTCTGCAATCAAGGTTTATCAGAGAGCACTAAAAGCTCTCCCAGGTAAGTTCCCTTCTGCTTTTTACTCGCGAAAAATTATTCAGTCATAGTCATTGAAGACATCCACTGATGATTGGATAGTGTCCCCCCCCCCCCCCCCCAAAACAAACATTTCCACCTCTGCATTTTTCTGTGTACCCTTTTCCAAATGTCAGTGTTTTTCTCAAGCAGATTCTGAACTGTTGAAATATGCGTATGCTGAACTGGAGGAATCACATGGAGCAATCCAGGTTTGACTTCTGATGCTGCGCCAATATTGAAGATCTGTTCTCATTTGTTCCATATTGTATCTGGATTGCATTGGTTTGTTCATGATTATGGGATGCTCTGCCTTCTTGCAGCCTGCAAAGAAGATTTATGAGAGCCTGTTGGGGGATGGTGTGAATGCAACAGCCCTTGCACACATTCAAGTATGTCTTTGGGGAGCTTCTAGTTGGTTGTGGCATGATGGGAATGTGATTCCTAGGGCTAGAGTGAACTTAGCAGTTTCTGAAATGCATATGAAGAGCTTGCACTGTTCTCTCTTTTGAGGAAAGGCTCTTCTGCTTGAGATTTTGCACACAATTTATTCCAGTTTTTAGCATCGAGATGAATTTTCAAAAATCCACTGTTGGAGACTATTCGCAATCGCATAAAATTATCACTAACATCATGGAGCCAATTCTGCTGTTGGTGGGATTCGACCTCTTAAGTCATCTGCATCCGACTGTCCAATGTAAATATATTTAGATAATAAGCTTGAAAGCAAGGATTCAAAATGAGGTTTCAGTCGCGGTATGATGAAATCGCTCAAATTCAGCAATCGCATGGCATGTCACGGTTGTTGCAGGGCGAAAACGTTCTCAACTTAAAAAGCTTTCTGGTATGGCCATTTCGCTGCCAAACAGCCACATTTTAAGTTCATGCATGCAAGTGAATGCTCCAAATGCGCCAAACTAGAGGGAGGTAGTCGTAGACTGTTCCTAACTTCTTTCTTTTCCCCCCGTGTTCAGCTCTATTCAACATGGAAGAGAATTACATTAAGTAAAGGTTCAACATATTGAACATGAAGTGCTCTTAAGAAAAAATGAACAGTAGTGAGAAGATCAAGTTATATTGTATCTCAATGCCGGGAACTCTTCTGAAGGCCTTAGCAGCTGGCCAATAACTATGCAAGTGTTGTTTTTGAGGAATTTTAGACAGGTTAGGAATTTTAGACAGTGTAATAACCTATGTTAGTTGGACTTGGCCATACCCATGTTGAACTGTCGAGTGTCTATACTCATGTCCAAGTGTCAAGTGTCCGACACGGGTACTTGAGGTAAAAATGAAGAGTCGAAGCAACTTATTTGAACATGTGATAGACAGGCTGAAGATTGTATCACTCTTTATTTCCATATTAATAATAACGACAATGTCAGTGTAGTGGTATCTCTCATGCTATTTGGCTCTCTCCGGGGGGGGGGGGGTCAGTATTTCTGGGTTTTTTATATTTATTTAATTATATTTTTTAATTTTCTTTCTCTTCTCTCTTCCTCTTTCTTGGGGTCGGTTTGGGGGGCCCGGGGGGGGGGGGGGGGGTCACACCTATGTTGCCTATGTGATGATTTAACTTGCTTTGTGCTGGAAAGACTGCCACAATCCGTCCTTGCTAGGTCTGACTTGGGAGCTGTCAGGGCAGGCATTTCTTATGGTAAATGTTCTGTCATACGCATATTTTCTTTGTAGCTGCAAAGAATTTAGCGAGCATTAGGCTACATATTGAAGAAATCAGGTTCAAGAACTAAGTGCCTTCTTCAAAGAGCTCTTGTGAAATTTGTAAGCAATATCGATTTGGTTTGCCCTTCAGAGGCCACAACAGAGTTAAAGCCTCGATTTTAGATAAAGCTGTGAAGTTGAAAACCTGTGATGAGGAGATGCTACAAGATGTTGCTTGTAACTTGTTGCAGACTGGGCATGTTTGAACAGATTGATTCTGACGTTTGAGGGCTAAAATTTTTCAAAAAGGACATTCAAAATTTTGAACTGATAGAACAGAAATATATGGAGTCTGACATTCCTGCTCTCATTTGTAATAGGACTTTTGATGCTTTGCTACATATGCGTGATAAAACTCCCATTTTTTCTAGCATGTTGAGAAGCTTCTGTGCTTTTGCTGGAGAAGACTAGTCCACTCAACCTTTTAGATGTGATTTTTGTGGTGTTTGGTGCTTCAGTATATCAGATTTCTCAGAAGAACTGAAGGAGTTGAAGCTGCCCGCAAATACTTTCTGGATGTCCGCAAGTCACCGAGTTGCACGTATCATGTTTATGTTGCTTATGCCATTACGGCTTTTTGTCTTGACAAAGATCTGAAGGTGTATTCTCTTCTCCAAAATCTTGGTTCAAATGAGTTGTATGGTATAGGCTTCGCTAAAGTAGAACGAATTACATATGGAGTACTCAATATTACCTCATTTCTTTTGTGGCCCTTGGGAAACATCTATAATAGCTGTATTCATGGACTGTAAACCCCCAACCTCCTATTCTGCTATACTCATCACAGAAAAAAGAGGATACTAGGATAGGTGCAATCGAGACCATCATAGTTGCTGCAGATTTGATCGCTTGTGGCTATGTATAACTGTTTGTTAATTGCATATGAGACAAGCCTATTGGAAAATAAGTTGAGAGTAGTTATTATCTTTGATATTGTCTTGTGAACAGCTGTCAAGTCCACTGCTGTACCCCTTTCTCTCCTCTATATCTGGTCGCGGGCTGATGCATGTTCATTTTTGTGCTACCTAATATTTTCTGTTGTATTTTAATACAGATTGCACATACTATATTTGAAGCAGGATTAAAGCGTTTTATGCATGAGCCTGGATACATTCTTGAGTAAGTAAAAGTGCAATGTCACGAATGGGTTGCTGCAGAATACATTTCTCAGCACTTGCAATGATACATGATTTATGAATATTCTTCACTGTCATGAATTGAAGCTGTGGCAGGAAAATGATGATGAACCATTTCTTTTGATAGCCACTTGGAATAGATACACTGTCTTTACATCCATGTGATAAATATTGTGGGGGCAAGATTCACTTCATTGGCACTAACAGTATGCTGCAGGTATGCAGACTTTCTGTCACGGCTAAATGATGATAGAAATATAAGAGCTTTGTTTGAACGTGCTCTCAACTCACTCCCCCCTGAGGAATCTGTAGAGGTAGACATACCTTTTTGATTCTACTGACCTGTTCATTCCTTCTGATTCTTGGCTGTTGACTTCCTTGTCTTCTTGTTTCTTTTTTTTTTCTTTTCTTTTTCTCGGGAGGATGGGGGTGGGATGGAGTTATGTCGCTGTAAGTGTTTGTGGTTTCTAAACCAAAGTGAACAGCATGTTGATATGCAAGGCAATTGGGCTATATGGAACCAAACCATGAAATAAACTTGGTCTGTTCCTTTGGGCATCATCACTGCTTTTTCTATCCTAGTGCATTGGTGGTTTCTTTGGCAATTTTTCTGGCAACATAATCAAATGTAGTTTTTTGTTTGCATTGTAGATGTGTGCCGAAATTTGTTTCTAAGCATTCCCTGTTTTCAGATTGGGAGAAGGAATTAAGGTATGAGATTGGCAAAGTGGATAGGCCATCCTCTCAAAAAAGGCCTTGAAAATCAAAGCAACAATGCTTTTCAAATTTGTTGAATATCTAACTAAAGTATTCATTCATTAGGCTAGATTGATGTGCTAGTGGTTTCTTTGGTGATTTATTGAGTAGGAGAAGAGCGGTAAAACTGCTAGGGCTAAACATTTATGAAGACTTACATTTTGTCTGAATATGTCACAGCACACTGTGAGAGACCTTCATCTGTCATTCTTGTTTTTCTGCATTGGTATTAGAGATTTTGGACTTGAATATTCATTTACTTGAATTTTGGAGGATGAGATTAATTCATTCATTACTTGGTGGATCGGAGGGATGGTTCTAGGTTCATGGGTGTTGTCGTCAATTCAGCGTTTCCATGGAGATGTACAGTTGCATCTTCCTTCCCCCAAAATCTAGTTCTGATTAAAATGAAGACCAGCAGTATATGAGAGCCTGATTAGGCCATGCATGCGAGATTTCCAACCTTGAACTTAACCCTAATTAGGTCATGTGTGCTAACGTCTATAATTAAATGACTAAAGATTGATCAAAATGGCGAGTCTACTGAGCAGCCTTTGACTACTGGCAACGACACTCAGAGTTAAAGCAAATTGCAATATGCGAGGTTTTGGGTGGACATCAAATTGAAGAGTGAATTTTCGTATTAAGTGCATTTTGCGGATGAGAATGCTGACTTAGCTGCACAAAAAAGTTGAATATGAGCGGAAGCCTATTAAATGTTCCAAGTGCCATATGTTTGACCATCCAACTGAGGATTGTAGAAAGGGGGAAGGGAGAAGAGTTTGAAGGAGAAAAGGGTCTGCTGTTACATGAATGGAGACTCTGCAGAATCCTGAGATTGAGAAAGCCAAGATGGAAATGTTGAACAAGGTGGGGCTGATGTTGGTGCACGCACTCAACATAGAGAGATCCACATTGCTGCTGAAGATGGTGTTATACAGAATTAGGGAACAGCAACTCCTATGGAGAAGTCTCCTATGCCTCTACTGACATGTACAAGATCTGATGATGTGAGTGATAACCTGCCTCCTGAATGAATCAGAACATATCCAATGTTTTGGATAGATTGGGGATATGGAATATTAGAGGGCCCAATGGCTCTAATACACAAAATGATGTCGAGGGCTTCTATGAATGAATAAATTCAATTTTATGGGGTGGTGGAGACCAAGACTAGCATGGTATTAAGTGATAAATTGTTGCTCCTACCTGTAGTTACGTCCATATGCTACAAATGTGATGAAGAGTAGAGTGCAACTAAATTTTCGGTTGCTTCTTTGATTGTTGACTAGCGGATAATGAACAGTTTAGTGACTAGTGTGGATGAATCAATGGTGTGTATTGCCATCATTTATGGTGCCACTGAGGGTGAAGAGCAGACTATGGGATGTTGGAGACAATTGCTTAAAATATCACCGTTACCTGGATTGCGGCTGGACATTTTAATATCCTCTTGACAACAGTAGATAGAATTGGAGGGAATAGAGTATCAGAAGCTGACATTGAGGACTTCAATCTGTGCCTACTCCGGTGTTCTTTACAGGAACTCAGTAAGTGCCGAACATAACTTTGCATGGAGTTATAAGCAAGATAATAGGAGAATTTTCTCCTGGATAAATAGCTGCCTATCCGGACATCAAATGTGAGATATTAGCTGAGGGTATTGCTAATAATTGCCCTTCATTGCTGACTTTCCTACTTTATGATCTCTCACCAAAGAGATCCAGATTTTTAATTACTGGTCTGAATGTGATGATTTCTTGAAGATTGTTATGAATGTTTGGAATGATGTCTATATTGGCTCAGCAATGCTTCAATTGATCTGTAAGTCGAGGGCACCCAAGAAACCCTTAGAACATCTAGAAAAGCAAAGTATGGGGATGCTAACAAGAAGACTGATGAGGCATATTGGTGGACCCTCAAAACAAATCCATGCCGATCCTCTTGAGGCATAACACTACTCTGTATCGAAAGGAAACTGAAGCTTTCAAGGAGTTAAATTCTTGGCATCAGACTTCAACAAAGTACACAAGAAACATGGCTTTCGGAAGGGGATCTAATCTCTTTTCTCTTTTTTGTTTTTCGCCCTTCATGCTGGCCTTAAGCATAGAGATATTGTAACAGACTATTGAGTCTAGAGGATGCAAATGGTAACTGTATTCACAGTCTTGATGATGTAGGCAAGGATCTGGTGAAATATTTTTCATCTTTTCTGAGTAAGCAATCTTGCACTTAAAAGCCTAAGTGGGAGGTCTTTCTTCAAAGTTGTGGATTACCAGAAGAGGACAGGAAGCTTCCATGTCTTGACTTTAGATGAGGTAAAATAGGGTAACTTCTCAATTGAGAAAGAGAAAAGCCCTGGTCCAGATGGTTTTGGAAGTCCCTTTTTTTAATCTTTTTTTATCTTTTTAGTTCAGTGGTAGTAGTCCATGGTTTGGAGAGGATGTATAAGCAGCTATCTTGAATTTTTTTTTTTTTGAGGTATGGGAAATTATTGGTATAGATTATGCCGCAGTGCTCACAATTAGACCGAACAAAAACCGATCCCACCTAGAAACCCCGGCCCGAACCAGCCCGAAAATTTTTGGTTTTGAACAAGATTTCTTAACCTGAACCTGAAATAAACCGAACTCAAAAAACCCGCAAATTTGTGGGTCAAACCCGGCCTGACCTCGCCTGCTTGACCCGAATATTATGTCCTGATTCATTTATTTTTCTTTAATTTTTTATCTTAATTTATTAACAATAATGGTTATTCGCTATGTCGATTCTTTAGAGGGACGACGTATAATTGTCGTATCCTTTCACAAACTAAACAATAATACTGGTTCTCACTAACTTCATTCTCATTAAATAACATCGCACACAACTTAAATGGACAATTTGAAAAAATTGATATGAAACAACGTGAAATAACTATCTAGTCTTTAGAAACTTAATTTAGAATAATGCAATATTAATATTTGTGCATGCCATGTTGTTATAAGTGAAATAAATATGTCTAATCATATTTTAAATAATATCACTTTGTAATAATCTAATTTTTGATGTCAAGCAACCATCAGTGAACAATAGCTTGGGCCTCCTTCCTCTCTTCAGGTGCTCGACCCCCACCCCCCTCTCTCCAGGTGCTGGTCCTCGGTGGCCGGTGAAGCTCAGGGTGCCTGGAGTGGTCATCGAAGATCCACTTGAGGTCTGTTGGACTTTAGGTCTCCGGGAGCCGCCGGCCGTCCGCTTCGCCGGCCGTCGGTGTTCACTTTTGGCCCTCCATTGTTGCTCTCTCAGATCTCTGCGCCGGAGGCGGTCTAAGGTGATTTCCGGGCACTGCGTTGGTTTGGCCGGCAGATTCTGTCATCTCCAGCGAGATCGGTGGCTGTTTTCCGGTTGCCGGCGACTTTTCCGGTCACCGGAATCTCGCCGGAATTTTGTCATCTCACTTTTTCCGGCCCAGATTCAGCGGACTTCTCTCTTGGTGCTGCTGTTTCCTCCGTCCAGTCTTAGGTGAGTGGCTTTTGTGTTATTTCTCCTCGTTTTCTCACTTCTCCGGCCAGTGTATGGTAGCGGTGGGTCCGTGGTCACTTTCTTTTGCTCTCTTCTTAGCTTGTTCTGTACTGTGGGTTTTCTTCCTCCCCCTGCTTTGCATTGGCCTCGTGTTCTGTTATGTATGCTGCTATGAGGGTGGAAGGGAAGTTCCTGGAAGTGACTAGGGGTGTGGGAGGTCCTTTTCCTTTTAAAGTTGCTGAATCCAGCAAAAGGAAAAGGTCTTTCATCCGGTTGAACTTCCAGGAGTTTCGATGGGTGGCAGTTCAAATGGTTCGCTTCTGCTTCTCAAAGGGTGAACCATTGTGGTTAAAAACTTTTAGGTGGGGTCAGAGGTGTCTATTGCTTCAACTGAGAAAGAATAGCAAAGGTAGATTCATTGTCCTCTCTCTTTTAGGTAATGGTGGGCAGGCTAGGACATTGATTTTCCCTGAGGGTGCGAAGGCAGACGGCTGGTTTGGGGTGACAAAGATTTTCAAGGAAACTCTGATTGAAGGCCATAAGAAGCCATCTCATACAAAAAGGAATGCTCCTATTCCCTCTAGGTCTCCTGTGAGCAGGGCTAGGTCTTTTGCTAGTGTCGTTCGAGGTCATCTGGGTGGCTCCCTTGATTCATCTTTGATGGGGTGGAAGTGTAGGGATTGTGGTTCATGGGATGTTTGTGCAGCTGTGATAGGCGAAGTACATAATGGCAGTGGTAACGTGTTGAAGCAGAAGGTCTCCTTCAAGTACAATGTTAATGATGTGTCAGTGTCTCCTGGCATGAAGGGTGGTTCTAAGAAGTTTGTGGAGGCTTCTTCTCCCTATATTAATCAATTTCAGGCGTTGAGAGATCTTTTGGAGAACTATCCCTCCTCTGATTGTGAGTGCAGCTCCCATTGTAGTTCTCCGTGTGCCTCAAGGGTCCCAGAATCACTTCTTAATGTGGTGGAGGAGGAGTTGCATCCTGCAGCTCGCTCACTAGCTACGAGTGTGGTAGTTTACTCTCGTAGGAAGAAGCTTGGAAAGACTAAGCTCGTTGTTGATGCTGGTCGGGTTCTCCTAACACACAGGAGGTGGGAGGGCCTTCTTTGTTGGAGGAAGCTTTGCATCAAGCCCACACTCAAGGCTTGTATGATGCTGCATTAGTCAGTTCTGCTTATTCAGGAAATGTTAGTGAAGGTTCTGCGTGGGTCTTGGAAAGAATGATCTTCTTTTGTAAGAAGATGGGTCTGGCCATTGAAGGTAGAGAAATGGAGTTGCTCTCTTTTCTTGCCTCGCTGGAAGCTAATAGAATGAAAGGTGACCAATTGGTTGAAGAGGCTAGGGGGGATGCAGTTGCAAGGGATAGATTGTCTTCGGATGGGGCCATCCGTTAAAGTTCTTGCCTGGAATGTTAGGGGGCTCAATTGTCCAAACAAGCGAGGGGACGTTAAGTGGGTGTTGCGTACTTGTGCGTGCGATGCTGCCATTCTCCAAGAGTCCAAGTTGGAGGTTGTTAGTCGTCCGATAACGATTAGTCTGTGGGGCAGTCGCCCGATTGAGTGGCTTTGCTTACCTTCAGTGGGTCGCTCAGGAGGCATTATTGTCATATGGGATCCTCAAGTCTTGGAGCTTGGCGACTCTCGCATTGGGTCGTTTTCTGTTTGTTGTAAGTTTAAGTCTCTGGAGGACAATTTTGAGTGGGGTTTGATTGGGGTATATGGTCCTAATGACGACTATATGCGATGGGCCTTATTTGAGGAGTTGTCGTTCTTTATGTCTTCTTGGGACATTCCGTGGTGTTTGGGTGGGGACTTTAATGTCATCAGGTTCCCTTCAGAGAGATTCACAGGAAGTCAGTCGTCTTGGGCAATGAGAGAGTTCTCTAGTTTTATAGATTCTTGCAATCTTATCGATCTTCCTCTAGAAGGTGCACGCTTTACTTGGTCCAGCCATGAGGAGGTTTCCGTGTTTATCTCGCATTGACCGATTTCTTTTCTCGGTTGAGTGGGAAGATCACTTTCAGGGGGTTCATCAAGTTACCCTTCCGAAAATCACTTCGGACCATTTTTCCATTCTCCTTCGGGTTGGGGAAGTCTCTAGAGGTAGACATCCTTTTAAATTCGAATATATGTGGCTTGAGGTGGATGGCTTTAGTGACCTTGTCAAATCTTTTTTCGATGAGCTGGTTGTCTCTGGCCCCTCCAGTTTTATTTTGGCAAAGAAACTGAACTTTAAACTTAAACAGTGGAATAGGGATGTGTTTGTCCATTTAGAGTTGAAGATGGCTAGTTTGGTGGAGAAAGTGAAGTTTTTAGATGAGAAGGAGCAGTAACAGTCTCTCTTGTGGGTAGATAGAATTAAAAGATTGGAAGTTAAAAAAGAACTCTCTTTGGTGCGAAGGTCCATTGATATTTACTGGTGCCAAAGAGCAAAGCAACAGTGGATGGTGGATGGTGATCACAACACCAAATTTTTCCATCAGATGGCAAATAGGAGAAGAAAGTTTAATGCTATTCACAAAATTAAAGTGGATGGCGTGCTCTATGATGATGATGCCTTGGCCAATGATGCAATTGTTCACTTCTATGACAATCTGTATCATGAAGATCATCCATCAAGGATTTTTTTGATGGTATTGCTTTGACCTCTATTAGTGTTGACGATGCTAGGGATCTTGAAAATGACTTTACTAAACAGGAAGTTTGGAATGCCATCACTGAGTTAGAAAACGAGAAAGTGCTAGGGCCAGACGGTTTTAATTTAGCCTTTTTCCAGCACTGTTGGTCTACTGTCAAGGAGGAAGTTATGGGATTTTTTGCTGATTTCCATAATAAAGGTGTCTTTGAGAAAAGTTTAAATGCCACTTTTATTAGTTTGATTCCCAAAGTGGCTGGTGTAGATGATATTAAGTCTTTTAGACCCATCAGTTTGGTAGGGAATGTTTATAAGATTCTTGCCAAAGTCCTCGCTTCGAGATTGAGGAAAGTTGTCGGAAAAATTGTGGGTCCCTCGCAGCATGCTTTTGTTCCCGGATGTCAAATCTTGGATGCTGCGTTGATTGCTAATGAGTGCATCGATTCTTATGTTAGATATGGGATTTCGGGTATCCTGTGTAAGCTTGACATTGAGAAGGCTTATGATCATGTCTCTTGGAGTTTCCTTTTGGCTATTCTTGAGAAAATGGGCTTTCCTAACAAGTGGAGAAAATTGATCTCTTTTTGTATTTCCACTGTGCGCTTCTCTATCTTGATTAATGGAGAAGTATCTGGTTTTTTCTTAAGTTCAAGAGGTCTAAGACAAGGTGACCCTTTGTCGCCTTTATTGTTCATTTTGGTGATGGAGACTCTTAGTAAGTTGGTGTTTAAAGCAGGTGAGTAGGTTTTCTTGAATGGCTTTCGGATTAGCAACCCTCATTCCGAGGGTTTGTTGATTTCTCATTTGCTCTTTGCTGATGATACCCTTGTTTTTTGCAAGCCGGACGAAAGTAATTTGCGTTACTTAAGGTGCATCCTTCTGCTTTTTGAAGCTATGTCTGGGCTAAGGGTTAATCTTTCCAAAAGTGCACTCATCCCCGATGGTGAGGCGCCTAATGTTCATGATTTGGCCCGTTTCTTTGGGTGTGGAGTTGAGTATCTGCCTTCCTTGGTCTCCTTCTTGGTGCTCCTTATAAGAGCATAGCTGTTTGGGACCCTGTTGTTGAGAGGTTCCATGAAAAATTGGCATGCTAGAAGTCTAAGTTTTTGTCTAGAGGGGGTAGATTGACACTTTTGAAAAGCACTTTATCTACTTCATGTCTTTATTCACCATCCCAGCTAGCATTGCCAGTCGGTTAGAGAAAATCATGAGAGATTTTCTTTGGAATTCTAATGAAAATGGTAATGGCCTCCATTGGGTTAGTTGGAGCGAAGTATGTTGTCCTAAGCATGAGGGAGGACTTGGCATAAGACCTCTCCGTGTTATGAACGATGCTTTGAAGACCAAATGAATGTGGAGGTTTGCAAAGGAGGATGATGCTATGTGGAAAAGCGTGATTAAGGCAAAATATGGGATTGATGAGTTGGGTTGGTGGAGTAAGAAGAGTTCTTGTTCCCACGATGTTGGTTGTTGGAAATTTATCTTAACAGGTCTTGAGCGTTTCAAATCTTTAGTGCATTTTGAGGTGAAGGATGGCTCAAAGGTGTTATTTGGGCATGATGTTTGGTGTGGGGAGCGACCTTTAAAGACTCTTTTTCCTAATCTTTTTAGGATGGCTCGTTTAAAGTATGTCATGGTACAAGAATTTGTTTCTCGGAATGGTGACATTAGCCATTGGAACTTGACTTTTGTGAGGAATCTAAATGACTGGGAAGAGGACAGTTTTTGTAATTTGTTAGCCATACTTGCTGGCAAAGAGGTTCTGTCTCAAGGCAAGGATGAGATTGTGTGGACACTTAACCGTCAAGAGTTTTTGTTCCACACATTTCGATGCCTTGGATGGTTATGATTTTGCTGCTAAGTCCATTTGGAAGTCTAAAGCTCCCACAAAAATGTGTTTCTTTGCGTGGACAGCCACCATAGGCAAGATCCCTACGGATGACATGCTTAAAAGAAGAAATTTTAGAGGTCCAAGCAGATGCTGTATGTGTTTGGAGGAGGAAGAAACTGTGATCATCTCCTTGTACATTGTCGTTGGGTTTCCGCGCTATGGGATTTAGCTCTCTCTCTTATGGGGATTAGTTGGGTTCAACCTTCTAATATAAGAGATGTGGTAGTAGTTTGGAGGAGAAGGATGAAGAAGAGTTGGGTCCTTGGAGTTTGGAGTAGGGTTCCTTTGGCTATTTGGTGGGCTACATGGAAGGAGAGAAATCGTCGTATCTTTGACGATAAAGTCTTGTCGTTTCAAGATTTTAAGCTCTATTTTTTGAGGTTGTTGTATAGTTGGAGTGTTGGGCTTAAGTCATAACAAAAATTTAAATTTTTTTGCTTTTGTCGATTGCATTATGGATGAAGCTTAAGGGCATAACGTTTTTGTATTGTGCCCCTTTTGTAAATGGGTGACATCCCCTCGGTGTCCTTTTAATATACTTCTTGATTAGTTACCCCCCCCAAAAAAAAAATCTAATTTTTGATGTTATAAATAACAGATATATCTTGTACTTCTCTAATTTTCTTTTATTTGGTTTCCATTTTAATTGGCCTTGAACTATAATTGCTAATGGTGGGCAATGGGTCCGCCATGTTCGTTTTTGGTTGCCCATTAATAAAAGTATACCTGATTGGGTAATGGTAGGTTAGTTAACAAAATATCAAATTATTAAATAAGTTCTTGCGAGCTGATGCTCCGATCCATTAGCATATTCTAGACGGGTTGACCCATAAATAAACCGACCCATTGTTGACCTTGTTTCAAAGCACGGGCGACCCATCCAACACAAAGGGGACTTGACTGTTTGCCTACCCGTACATAATATTCTTATATCATAATAGAAGTTTTTAATATTTTTATTTTCTTTTAAGAAATCATAGATACTATGTTTTAAGTAATAAATAGGGCGACCTTTTAATTTTGACAAAGGAAAGATAACTGACAAAAAGGCGCTCTAAACCCATTGGGTCGATCTGAAGCTCGTAAAATTCGAAATATGCCCGCCGGTATTTTACCCGAACCCGAAATACACCTTACCTTTATTTTACCCGAACCGAATACACCCGACCCGTATCTAAACCCCCATCCGAATTGACAAGTTTGCCTACAATAGTATCAAAGGACCTAATTACTGGAAATGCAGGTCACTTAATGAAGGCCGGTTGCATGTTGCTAAGTAATTTAGCAGTCTCTTACACAATAGATGCACAATAGGCTGGAAACTGTTTTGCCCCTTGGTTTTTTTTTTTTTTTGGGAGGGGGGAGGGGTTCGGTGGTATTGGGGTATTTAGTTGAACTTTGAAGATAGTTAGCATGGACAAGGAATTTATGGTTCCATCTTAAGTGCGAAGAGTCAAAAAGCTTTCCTGATGACCTACTACTTTTTTCTGAGGCTGCTGAAGCTAGTATCTCTTGTGTGATATCATGCAGAGAATTAAAATGCAGTTTCAGTCGCAATTGTGGTTTCAATCGTCATACTTTGAAAATCGCTCTAATGTGGCTATCGCGTAGCATACAGTAGCGGTTGCTGGGTGGAAACCCAGTTCTCTCAACTGCAAAGCCTTTTTGATGTGGCTGTTTGATCGTGAAACAGCCACATTGTAAATATGGCAGCAGTTGAACATTTTCAAGGTGCATCATCTTGGATGGAATTAATGCGGGGGTTAGAGAGGAAACTTTTTAGTGTAACTGGCTTCTGCAAGGGTCTTTTCCAAGTAATTAGGGGATATCTATCAAGACAACCCTGCCTAATAAAAATGATCGTCAAGTTTTGGTTGTGAAAATTACTGCAAAGATTAGAGGGTGGGCATATCGAAGGCTTACTTATGCTGGGCAAGTTGAATTGATAAACTCAGTGATTATGGGTAGGCATAAACTCAGCCCTTTTAAGGATGCACCTCTGCTGGGGAAAGATTTTTATTTTACATCAGTCAGTCATCAAGCTTGTATTACAATGCTGCTGATACTGGTGGACTAGAGAGAGGAAAGCACCATTTGTTGCATTGAAATTTGCGGTGGACCAAAAACACAAGGTGGTGTGAAACGTGAATGTAGAAGATGTGGGGATATGGAATGTTTGTGCACTAGGGAAATTCCTTGAGCAGGTTGCTGTTGATTGAAAACAGTCCCTGAGTGAGGCGATTCCATCATATTCACTTGAAGAACTGCTTTCTATGGGGCTACATATCAGCTGGTGTTGGAAAAAAAAACTGATGGCGATCAGAGGCAAAATCAGGAATGGATTTGACTCACAAACTGTGTATTGGTAGCCAAAACCCTCTGGTGAATACTCAACTTGGAGTATTCTGAGATGGTTAGCAGCTGAGCATCGGCGTGCTCCACGGCATGAATGGGTATGGAACAAGTTCAAAGTACCTAAATTTTCTTTCATAACTTGGTTACTTCTGTGATGTATCTCTCAACGCTAAACTCTGACTCACACTTAGGGATGAAGGTAGAGCCAAAGATAAGAGCAAGCATAAAAGCTCAAACTCAAACTAGAACACAATGGGATGGATAGAATCAAAGCTAATGCTCTTGTTGGATATAGTCACACTACCAAGGAAAGTATTAGGGCCTTTAACTCCCTTTGGATACAATCACACCACCAAAGAGAAGCTAAGACTTTTGCCAGATCACCACCTTACTTGGCCTAAGTAAAGATAATCTAGAAGAGAGTTTGAGAGTCTAAGGCTCAACTTGATTCAAATTCATCAAAGATGTGATTACAAACTTTTTTTTTTGGGGGGGGGGGGGGGGGGGGGGGGGCGGGGGTGGAGGGGTTATACACTCCTTTCCCAGTTGCTTACAACAGCCAAAATTCAAATTATATCATACCTCAACAAGTTAAAAATCAGGAAACAAAAAGCCCAAAACCGGTTAGATACAATCCGCAAATGACACCTCTTAGCTTGCTAATCTAGATGACTTAGGTGTCGAACTAAAACTCACTAAGGCCTAGTCAGATGTCTTGCATAAAAGTAGAGTGTTCTTGCGAGTGGATGCTCCGTTCAGAAGCCCAAATCTGGTCCAAATCAGCAACTTGCAGTTTGCATCACAACACCTGGGTAAAAGGGATTCTCCTCCTTGGGCTGGATAAAAGCTAGTCTTGTGTGTAATTTAGCCCCGATTTTTTTATGGCCGGTCGATAATATTTTGAGTGTATTTTCAAGCCATAAAACTAGCAAAATGAGAAGTGGACGTTTGAGCTCAAATTGAGCTCCGTTTCCAAAACCGGGCAGATTGGAACAGAATCTGTGCATGTGATTTTGCTGGCTGATTTGGGGGGTCAAATGCCGTTCAATTTGCATGCAACTTGATTTATTAGAAAGAACGCTTCTTGAACCTTAGAGTGAGATGATTGCATGTCTTCTAAACCCAAAAAAAGGTTCAGGAAGTCAGGTGCATAAAACCAGGTTTATGTGCAGACTCAAATCGGGTAAGGGTTGACTTTGGCTAAGCAATGCTTGGATGATTCCTTGGACCTTGGGGCTTGAATTTGGGCCTCCTTGGGTGCTGTTATGGACTTGAAATGACTCCATGGATGGATCTCCACCATCCTCCCCTTGTTGAAGTGAATTTGTTCTCAAATTTGCTAAATGATCATCATCAAGGAACAGGCTCAAATCTGCCACATTGAATGTGGCTGAAACACCATAGTGCCTAGGCAATTTGATCTTGTAAGCATTACCATTTACCCTTTGAAGGACCTAAAAAGGACCATCCGCCCTTGGTACCAATTTGTTCTTGCATTTAGAAGGAAAACACTTGTTCCTCAAGTGTATCCACACTAGATCCTTGGTTTGGAACACCACCCTCATCTTCTTGTTGTTTACTTGGGCTTGGTAGGAAGCATTAGACTTCTCAATCTTGGCCAAGAGCTCATGGCGTTTTTGAATATCCTCCAGTCTCTTCTTGCTTCCACACTTGGCTTCTCATCTATGGCTCTCGGCACAAGATCTAGGGGGATTAAAGGGTCAATTCCGTAAACAACCTTGAAGGGAAACAATTTGGTTGGCTTGCTTGGTGCTTTGTTGTATACAAACCCAACATGTTGGATCCCTTAGCATTAGACTTAATCAAGCTCTCAAGATTGTACCTAAGGTCCTATCTATAATCTTGCTTGGTGCTTTGTTGTATGCGAACCTAGCATGTGGGAGGAGAAGATCCCAAGCCTTAGCATTAGACTTGATCAAGGCTTTTAAGAGTGTACCTAACCCTGGTTTGGCCATTGGTTTGAGGATGACAAGTTATACTATAGTTTTGCTTGGTTCTCATTTTCTTCCACAAAGTGATGCAAAAATGGCTAAGGAATTCTGTATCTCGGTCTGAAGTGATAAGACTTTGTAAGACGATGTAATCTCATCACCTTCTTGAGATAGAGCTCGGGAGCATGAGTGCCATCATTTGTCTTGTTGGATGGGATAAAGCATGGCATCTTGGAGAATCGATCCATTACTAAAAAGATGGAGTCCTTGTTCTTTTGAGTCTGAGGTAACCCTAGAATGAAGTCCATGCTAACCCATGGCAAGGTGGGAACCGACCATGGAGTGTAGAGCCCTTGAGGGAGAGAATGACTCTTAGCAACTTGACATGGAGCACACCTTTTTCAAGATGTCTTGAACATCCTTGCCCATGCTAGGTCAATAGTAGTGTTCCCTAAGCATGAGTAGGGTCTTATTTTCTCCAAAGTGGCTGCTAGTAAACCTTTATGGACCTCCCTAATGAGCTTGTACCACACGTTGGAATGCATAATTGGGGTCCCTTGAATAAGTACCCCTCTTAGACCAAGAATCTCCTTTAGGAGGCCGTTGACACTCCTTGTAAAGCTCTCTAAATTCCAAATGATTAAAAGAGAATTGAGATATTCAAAATCAAGAATACATGCATCTAATTGAAATAAAAGCAAGGCCTTCCTTGACAATGTATCTGCTCCTTGGTTTAACTTTCCGAATTTGTGCTTGATTGTGAAGTGGAATGATTGGATACATAGTTATTAAACTCCCGATCCGGATCTTACGATCCTATGATTCTATGACCCAAAAACCCTCCACCGATCCAATTCCCACTAGATTGTTAAAGTAATTAGGATCTTACGATCCTAATTTAGTTTAAAAAACGTATGGCTAGATCATAATACGATTTTATGATCATGAGATTTGACCCATGATCCTAAATAGATTTTATCAAGTGTTCATACTTAATTATAATCGAGACATTATTCTACCATTATATATTTTGTATCAAAATTGCCTACAAAATAAAGTTAAAGTTGAATTTCTACAATTTTGGTGGATTTTTATTAAGATTTTTGATCTTACGAAAATAATTTTCACTATTCCAAATAGATATTAGAATCTTATGAGTCTCGATCCAATTCTACGATTCCAATTCTAAAGACCCCTCATCGATCCTAACTAGGATCCTGATTTTAACAACCTTGAGTGGAGATACTCCACCACTTGACATGACAAGAGTTGAGTTTGTATTGTTCTTGAATTTACTTCAAAGCCTCATGATCCGAATGCATTGTAAACTCACTAGACGCTAAGTAATGGCTTCAATACTCGAGCTCCTCAAAATGGCATAAATTCTTTATCATAGGTTGAGTATCTTCTTCTTGAATCACATAACTTCTCACTAAAGAAGCCTAGAGGCCTACCTTGAGTGAGCACTCCACCTGTCCCTACTCTGGAAGCATCACACTCCATTTCAAATACATTGTCAAAAGAAGGAAGAAATTCTTTATCATAGGTTGAGTACTTTCTTCTTGAATCACATAACTTCTCCCTAAAGAAGCCTAGAGGCCTACCTTGGGTGAGCACTCCACCTATCCCTGCTCTAGAGGCATCACACTCCATTTCAAATGCATTGTCAAAAGAAGGAAAGGCTAGAACTGCGGCTCAAATAAGCTTGGACTTGATATCTTCAAAGGTCTCTTGAGCCTTTGGGGTGTATTTGAAGGATGAACCTTTGATGCCTTCGGTCATAGGGGCCCTAATGGTTCTAAAGTTTCTCATAAACTGCCTGTAGAAGGAGGCTAGTTTATGGAAACTTCGGACATCATGAATGCTCCTTGGACTTGGCCATGACCGAATGGCCACCACTTTTGCTCTCATCTACCTTGATCCCATGGAGTGTCACAATATAGCCCAAGAAAGTCCCCTCATTAGTAAGGAAGGTGCACTTTTTTAGGTTGCCATAAAACTTCTCTTTCTCTAGAGCCGCCATGATGTTAGATAGATGCTCTTGGTGCTTTTCTTCACTCTTCCTATAAATGAACATGTCATCAAGATAAATCACCACAAACCTCCCAATGTAAGGCCTAAACACTTGGTTGATGAGCCTCATAAAAGTACTTGGAGTATTGGATAATTCAAATGGCATGACAAACCATTTATACAAGCCCTCCTTGGTCCTAAATTCCGTCTTCCATTCACCCCCATCTCTAATCCGAATTTAGTAGTAAGCACTTCTCAAATCCACCTTAGAAAACACACAAAGCCATGTAACTCATCTACTATGTCTTCAAGTTGTGGCATGGGATCTATACTTTATTGTAATCTTGTTGATGGCTTGGCTATCCGCACACATCTTCATACTCACATCCTTCTTTGGCGCTAGGAGTTGGGCAACACATGAACTAAGGCTCACTCTAACCAAGCCCGTGGTAATCAATTCATCTCCTTGCCTTTGTATCTCCATGGTTTCCTTAGGCTTCATCTTATAGGCCGGTTTGTTGGTAAGAATAGTCTCGAGAATGAGGTCAATGTGGTGTTATATGGCTCTTTTAGCTGGCAAGCCCGGAGGTATGTCTTCCGGCAAGACATGGGAATGATGCTCAAGGAGGGTTGTAGCTAGGGGATGGCTTAGGGGAAGTGTGATGGAGATCCCTCCATGCCCCTTGAATTAGAGCAGCAAATCAGTCAAGGTAATTTTATTTTGCTGGCCTCATCCACATTTTGTTTAAGTAATAAAACAGCAGGTCACGGGTTGCTTCCAGCAGCAAACCCGACTTTGGGAGCTTAATTACTTAGGCCTCTTTGAGGTTTAAGTCTAATATTTTGTATTGGGTTTGAAGTTCAAGAAGTCAGCTTTGCAGCAAAACAAGTTTTATTTCATTTGGACTTCCTTTGCCCATTCAAATAAGCCATTAAATCCAAGCTATCGAAGCTGCCCGGTTGAACCGGAATGTACCCGGTTTTGAGCATGTGATTTCTTAAGCTACATTTTGGGTTAAGTCTTGGATTTTTACATTTTGGGTTCCCCTAGATGTTAACTTTCAGGTCCAAGCAAGAAAACCCAATCATGCTCAGTCAAAGTGAAGAAATCAAACTATTTTATCTACCCTGCCAGTTTGGATCCGAATCTGCACAGTAAAATGTTTTAGTGGAAATCTCCCACTTAAACATGATTTAACCTTGATTTCTTTGCAGAGGGGTTTGTACACACCCTAAGGTTTCCCCCTATGGCCTGAAATCAGAGTCATGACCACCTTTGATTGGGTTTAAAGAAGGCAGAAAACCGGGTTCAGTTTGCTCCTAAAACCCATTTGCAGCAGCTAGATTTTCCTTCATCCATGGATTTCCTTTGGCTTGGTTGCTTGCATGCTAGCTTCCCACATGTCCCAAGGTCTCTAGAACACAATCATAAGCTGCAAATCAACATTTGGGGACGAGGAACCAATGAGAAGCAAAAGAGAAGGGAAGTTGTCTCCATGCTCGGATTGGCTGGCCGAAAAGTAAAACCACTTTACAGCTATTCTACTTTGCTTAACTTAGATATCTAATTGTATTAGGCTTAATAATATGTAATTATGGTTGTAAACATCATTTATCTTGCTTTCCTTTTTCATTTGAATGTAATTAGCTTAAGTTAATTCAGCTAAGTACACGGTTTAGTGCTAACCGTGGAGATTAGCTTAGGTTAAGACGGTTCCTCCCTAGGAAGGAAACCTTAGGAGCTTGCTTACTTGCTTAGATGCTTGCTAGGCTTGTATTAATAAGCTACTCCTGGCCATGGGCAGAATGACTTAGACTTTTGAATCAAAAAAACCAATTGAGAGCATTCTTGCTTTGGTGCTTTTGCACATTCAAACACTAAACTTGCTTATCCTTAACTAGGCCGGTTATGGTGGTGTTCAAGCTTAGTCCTAATCTTGTTTAAGTGGTGTTTCTGTATCTTAATCAAGTTTAGGGGCCCTAAACTAGTGTTTGGTGGTGTTTCTGTATCCAAGCAACAGTTTAGTACTATCATTCTATCTTGTTTATCTCACGGGTTTCATGATAGCTTAGCCAAATTTCAGTTTGCAAAGCCGTGTAAACTTGAATTCTGGTTTGAGTTTTCATTTAATCCCTTGAAGATACATCAACTTGCTTTTCCTTTTCTCATTTAGAATCGCTTGATTCTAAATTCCATTCCTTTCCTTACGTTTTTGCTGATTCACAACCAGCTTATAACGTACCATTCCTTTGAATTCTCATTGATTGTACTTCCTCCTGGTTTTAAGCTTTCACTCTTGAATTGAATTTTAGCATAGACCCTCGGGAGATACATCAAAGTGCTTTCTGGTTCATTTTGAAAGGCTAGGATCCACTCCTTAAAGGCCTTAAAGAGGCCTTAACAAGGGCTCACTAAAAGAGAGTAAAAGCTCCAAATGCTCTTGGTTCTTTTATGGCTTGTTTTTGTGGATTGAGGAAGGGCTTAAAGGGACTAAGGTGATCCTTTTGTCATCCTTGGCGAAGGTATAAGTGTTCAGGTGACCATCATGAATGACCTTCCTATTATACAACCATGGTCTTCCTAACAAGATATGACAAGTATTCATAGCTATAATGTCAACCCCTAAGTCATCATCATAATTCTTGTCATTAGAGAAAGAAATCAAGCATCTTGAATTAACTTGCATGGCTTTACCTTGATTGAGCCATTGAATGTTACAAGGGGGAGGGTGAGCCGTACCTTGGAGGTTGTGTTTCTCTATCATGCTATGTGGAGCCACATTAGCACAACTCTCACCAACTATGATCAAGGAGCACACCTTGCCTCGCACCGTGCACCTAGAGTGGAAAATGTTCTCCCTTTGCTCCTCTTTGGCTCCCTTAGAGCCACTGAAGGTTCTCCTCAAGACCAACAACTCTCCTTCACTACCTCCTCTTGATCCTCCATAAGATACACCTCCCTTTCTTCCTCCACATCGTCCTCTTAAGTGGACTTCCATTCAGCCAAGGTGATGATTCTTCTATTTGGACACTTCAAGGCTATGTGACCAAAGCCTTGACACTTGAAATATCTTCTATTGCTAAGGGATCTGGGGGTAGGTCTATTTTGAGGGGTTGGGTTCTTTTGTGGAGCTGGTTCTTTTCTGGTTTGGGTGAGATTAGGACTATGGGTTTACGAGGTGGGAAAGAGCTTCCCTTGTTAAAAGGTTGGCTCTTAGGTGAGGGCTTGGGAAAGTCTCTTTTGGGGGCTTGACTTTCTTTTATTGTTTCACTTTGTGAGCTAGAACACACACTTCATCAAAGTAGAGTATTGTAGCTCTACCACATGAGCATACCTAGGATCAAGTCTTCCTAAGTATCTCACAATGGTTTGATCTTCAGCTTCTTAGAGGTCACAATAGATAAGGAGCTTTTTAAACTCACTAGTGTATTCCTCTACACTCATGGTTCCTCAAGTGAGGTTGTGTAGTGGGGGTAACTATCTTGAAGGTAACAAGGTAGTAAGAAATGCTCTTTAAGTTTGGATTTCATCTTCTTCCATGTCGAGATCTTCCCCTTTCTCTCTCTAGCTCTCCTGAGTAGCAAATTGGTCCACCAAAGAGAGGCATACTTTTAAGCTTGAGGATAACGAGCTTTACCTTCTTATCTTCGGGAATCTTTGTATTTATCAAAGACCATCGCACGGTGTGTGGCCATTCTAAGAACTCATCTGGATCCAACCTTCCTTCAAACTCCAGGACCTCGACTTTTATATCATTGAGGTTGATTTGATTTCTCCTTCCTCTTCTTGGTCTCTTTATGGACTCATCCTCACTTGATGAGCCAAAAGGATTTCTTTCTTCTTCCTCTTCTTCTCAGATAGAATAGGAGGAGCTTAATAATTGAGAGCTTTGAATGTTCATTCTCTTGCGCTTCATGGCCTCGCCAAGTTGTCTCCTCAAGTACTCATTTTGTATCTTTATCTCCTCATTATGGCACCTCATTTCCTCATAATTCTTCATGAGGGCTTCAGACCTTTCTTCTGATGTCATGCTAGCACTTATGACTTTAAAAGAAGCTAAACGGGTTCTTTGTGGGCTTTTTGTGTTTGAGGCAAGGGTTGTGTTTAGGGCTGTGGTACTAGGCCAAGGAGAAACCTTAGCTCTGATACCAAAGATGATGTATCTCTTAAGGCTAAACTCTCACTCACACTTAGGAATAAAGGTAGAGCCAAAGATAAGAGCAAGCAACTATAAAAGCTCAAACTCAAACTACAACACAATGGGCCAGATAGAATCAAAGCTAATAATCTTCTTGGATATAGTCACATCACTAAGAAAAGTATTAGAGCCCATAACTCCCTTTGGGTACAGTCTCATCAACCAAGAGAAGCTAAGACTCTGGCTAGATCACCACCTTTTTTTGATAGGGAAAAAGAGTAAAATATATTAAACTGAATAATGTACAAAGGGATGGTTGCAAGCAAGCAACCTACAAAAGGATTATGTACACCCTAGATGGAACCTATCCACAAAATCAATTACGTCAAAAGAAGAGTCACAAAAGATAGGATAAGATAGGAAAGAGTCCGAGAGTTTTTCCATCTAGATCACCACCTTACTTGGCCTAAGCAAGGATAAGATAGGAAAGAGTCTGAGAGTTTAAAGGAGGCAAGGTGCAACTTCATTCAACTTCATCAAAGGTGTGATTACAAGCTACGGGGGGGATTATATACTCCCTTCCCAGTTGCTTACAACAGCCAAAATTCAAATTTGAGCCTAGCTAAAGAAGGTAAAAATCGAAAAAGAAAAGCAGCCCAAAACCGGCTAGATACAATCAGTAAATGACACCTCTGTGCTTGCTAATCTAGATGACTTAGGTGTTGAGTTAAGACTGGCTAAGGCATAATCAGATGTCGTGTACGAAAGTGAGTGCTCTTGCAAGTGGATGCTCCTTTGAGAAGCTCAAATCTGGTCCAAATCAGCAACTTGCAGTTTGCATCACAACACCTGGCTAACTGAGATTTTCCTCCTTGGGCTGGATAGAAGCTGATCTTGTGCGTAATTTAGCCCTGACTTTTTTATGGTCACTTGATAATATTTTTAGTGTATTTTCAAGCCATAAAACTTGCAAACTGGGAACAGGACGTTTGAGCCCAAAATGAGCTCCATTTCCAGAACTGGGTAGATTGGGGTAGAAGCTGTGCACTTGACTTTGCGGGCTGATTTGAGGGGTGAAATGACCTCCAATTTGCATGCAACTTGCTTTAGTAGAAAGGAGATTTCTTGAACTTGAGAGTGAGCTGATTGCATCTCTTCTAAACCCAAAAAAGGTTTAGGAAATCAAGTGCACAAACCCGGTTTGTGCACTGACTCAAATCTGGGTAAGGCTGTACAGGCTTTTGATTGACGGTGGGAATAGGTTTCATGGACTGCTGAAGTTTAAAGAGCCAGAACGTACTAGCAATCGCAGATGTTATCTGCTAGTTGCTACTGTTTATCACATTTAAATAGAATGAAATAGGAGGATTTTAATCAGAAGAGCGTTCCCTACCAGTGCATTGCGTCCAATGTTGAAAGGGATGTCACGTGAGATTAAGGAGAGATGCAGTTGTAATTTGTTTTCCTCCCTGATACTATCGGTTTAGTTTCTATTGTGAGGGATATTATGATGTAATATGCCCAGTGTAAATATTACATCAGTATAGGCAAAGTTATATGCCCCCCCCCCCCCCCCAAAAACCCATTTCATGTCCAGTTGATGTGTTATCATATTGTTTCAGCTTTTGCTAGCTCCATGTGCTGCTGGTGATGTTAGGAGGGTGGAGAGGGGGATTTGTGAGCTTGAAGGAAAAAGATAATTGGCATTTGGAGGAAGTTGAAGATCATGTGCTCGCCTTACTCATATCACCAAAAAGTTTTAAATCATTAAAATATTTTACCTGTGATTTTTTATTTGGCCAATGTACTTGTGTAGCCCTAAAGTGAGCTAGGCCTTAGTTTGACTGACGCTTGAGCTGTCTTATGGTTGATCAGTAGGGGACTAAGGGACATTTCTAATGGTAGGAAGTTTTCGAAGGATTCTCCTTCAAAATCATAAGACATGTTTACCTTGCAGCTGTATTTAGTTATTCTTTTTGCATGCATCAGAAAATTATGCAACATTCCTGAGTTCTGCTTTACAATATGATTGTATATGATACTATCCAAAATCCATACCATGAGAGTCCCACCTCGGTGGGGTGGGTATGCCACATATGATACTATCCAAAATCCATACCACAGACGTCCCACCTTGATGGGGTGGGTTAGATGTAGTAGCCTCGCCTCTGTATTGCAAAGAGGCAAGTTTTATTTGAGACTACGTTAAAAACCATTGATTGTGTGGTAACTTCTAATCCTTAGAAAAGATGCGAGGGGACAGTTTATAGAGGCATTCTTATTTATTTTTTTTTCCCGGGGGGGGGGGGGGCGCGAGAGTGTGGGTTGGGTTTGAGTGATGGTTATAGATTTGCATACTTCATAAAACCGGATCATATCCCAAGTGTTTTTCTTGTACAGATCTGGAAGCGATTTGCACAATTTGAGCAAACATACGGAGATCTTGCGAGCATGCTGAAGGTAGCGTATCTTCCACCTGTATTTGTCTAAAAATTTGATACTGCTTAATGTAAGTGCTCCGAAGTCTGAACTATTGCTTAGTGGTGATATGCTATATTTCATGGCTGCGCAATCAGGCTATAGCTGCTATTTGTGTTGATCTGCTTTTGTGTGTAGCAATTCTTTTTTGTAAATATGAAAAATGTGTCGGACACCAGTGGATCTTGCTTATATACAGAGAAAAAGGAGGGGTGGCATGCCTTCCACCTACCGTGAATAAATTAATCCACAAAAGCCAAAAAAATCAAGTGCTACTCATGGGTCAGTGGGACCAATGGTGACCATACCAGTGGTGACCGTAAATAATTAGCAAAAATGCAAAGTGATACTCTTGATAAGACAAAGCTTTGCCTCAAATCTAGCCAATTCCTTTCCTTACACGTACTTGATCACATAGTCAATGGAATCAACTTCTAAAATCTGCGCGCCTAGCTCTTCTGTTTCCATTTCTGCCACCATTATGTATATATTGTATAAAAAGATCAAGTGATGTATGCATAGAAAGCACTCTACAAGAGGCTACGTACATCGTACATCCAAAATGCAAGCTGTCCACAAGGTCATCCACATCAAACGCCGAAGTGCAAAGTTCCCCTTATCCAAAAATAGTCTTGATGAAATTGTCTTTAAGGACTGGAGGGGATTTTCATCATTGTTAAAGACTCTTAGGTTTCTTTCTCTCCAAATGCTCCAAAATATCACATGAGGAAAAGCAAGACCGCCTTCTTTTTCTACTTTCCTGTCAAAGTATCCATCACAAGCCAAAAGATGGTTTGTAATAGAATTAGAAGAAACCTAGGAACAACGCAAGCACCTAAAGCAAGCTCCCAAAGTGCCCTAGCTAGTGCCGTAGCAAGTGATCCATTGGTTCCATATCCCTTTTGCATATATAGTACCTATTTGCCAATCTTTTTCCTCTTTTGAAGTTTGTCACAAGTCAGAATTTTCCTGTGCGATGCCTGGCAAACAAAAAAAGAAACTTCTAAGGATTCAAAGACCTCCAAATGGGCTTGAAAGGAGACCCTAGTCTGAAGAGAACTTGTAAACATGGATTATGCCAATGTAGGAACTTCAAATAATAGCATTCAACTGTGAAGTCCCCATTTCACCATATCATGTGAAGAGTCTCCTGGTTTGGTGTCATTTAGCTTGTAAAAAAGCTAACATGAGTGTCATTTCCAACAAACCCATCCCGAACAAAAATAGGCACCCAAATATTGGTGCTAGATGTCTGCTCCGAGTAATCAGCAACAAAGGTGAAGACGAAAAAAGTAGGGAAAAGCTCTCCTCAAGGGGCTGTCATCATGCCATTGGGTATGCCAAAAGGAGAAGATCCATCACCTACTTCAAGGGAAAAGAGTGGAGAGAATATTTCTGATCCTATAGAGATGTACCTCCAGAGGCTATGCCCATAGGAACCATCACAATCGTGATTTTCTACATGATTGCCAAGTTAGCACAATTATTTGGTGGGACCCGTCATCGCAACTGCAACAGAAACTGCATTTTGAATCCTTCTCCACAACCAAAAGGTGCAGTGACTGATGGATGTGCAAGGAGCGTAGCCACTAGGGTGAGAAAATTTTGTACTCCCTCTTTCGTAGTAAGATTGTCAAATGTTCCTCTTTGGTGTGTCCCAAATACTTGTCAAAGAATATAATTAATGTAATTGTTGGCTAGGAATCATGTACTTAATTATATTAGTTTTAACAACTTAAGATCTAATGGCTACAGTATGTAATATTACAATTTCCTAGAATTTTACCATTTTCAAAATCAGTTAACAAATAGTAGACGAGAAACTAATAGTCCCTTATTTATTTATTTTTTTTTTGAATTCCAACTTTGACGACTTTACTAGGATGGAGGGAGGATGTGTTAAACAAATTTTAGTTATATATCTTAGGTGCTTAGAAAAGCTGCACCAAATGATGGGGTGCTGGGACCTCACCCTCTGGGAGGAGAAAATTTTTGTGTTCAACTAATTAGAATACCTTGAAATCAGTCTGATGTTCTGCTGACAGGTGGAGCAAAGAAGGAAAGAGGCTCTTTCAAGGACCGGTGATGATGGAGCTGTAGCACTGGAGGATTCAATTCAGGATGTCATCTCACGATATAGTTTTATGGATCTGTGGCCGTGTTCTCCTAAGGATCTGGATCATCTAGCACGGCAGACGGTATGTCCACTTATCGTTGTATTTGTGTGTGCGGACAGTTTCTTGAAACATCAAGGTGAGAGATGAGTCCAAGTCTCGGGCCCCCTTCCTCCCCCCCCCCCTGCTTGGGCAGAATAAAGGAGGAGCTGAAATTTTGGGGGTCACTGATGGAAATTAAGTGTAAGTAACCTGTAAACTTCTTTGCAATTCACTTGAAAAATAATAGTAAGCACAACACTATTTTTGGAGAGGTTAGGGGGACCTAATTAAATAACTCCTTGACTGTGGCATAGCTTGGATTTTTTGGCTGTTGGACGCCAAATTGCAAGAGTCAAGAACCGCATAAGATGGTTTGATTTAGAAGGCAACGTTTTTTTGCAATAAAAGTGCTATTAGATGGGCGCTTGATGGAGCAGACTCACTGTAAACAGGTCATTCAAGAGTGAACTTAGTGGGTTTGCCTCTCCCATTCATACTGAACATCCATTGTTCCTTGTTGCTTGGTGAAAACGGATGTTTCTAGTCACGTAATTCCTCTGGTAGACTTGACTTTTTACCATGTGGTGCTCTTAGTGCATGGTATAGTTGTTGAAACTTAAACATAAGATTATGAATTGTGCATCCTAATGCAAAATTCATTTTGGTCATCCATGGCTGGTTAAGAACATGAATAAGAAAGCAGAGAAGCCTAGTATACCAAATGCAGCAGGTGGAATAGGTATATTCATTTTTCTCAATAAATTGGCATGTGAGTATTTCATGTTATGTTGAGTTTTCATGTGGTTCCTTCAAATACTTAAGGTGAAGGGAGAGGTACATCAGGTTTAAGCGGTATGTCAGATCAGTCTTCAAAGGTAGTTTATCCAGATATTGCGCAGATGGTGATATATGAGCCAGGACAGAAACCTGGTAAGCAACCATGCTCAGTGTTATCTTACACAGTGAAATTTTATTTGTAGCGGTAGTCTTTTTTGTAATGCTGTTGGGTCTTCGTTGGATACTTCTGCTCAGCACATTACAATTGTTGTGCCAAATTAGTTTTATCCATTTTGAGTCATTGCAGGCAAGATACTATGAGATTTTTCTGCTTGACTCTCTTCAATTTGTCCTGCGTTAATGATTAGATTCTAGAAACTCACTATTATTCTGGCTGATCCTTAAGCCAATGCAACTTGCCTTATGATTTACCCTATTCCTTGTACAATTTTCTCATACATTTGCTTGATGAGTATATAAATAATATCAAAACTCACACCAGGAAGATGTTACCCTTGTGCAAAAAGGGATAAAAATCATCACACGCTCAAGCTTTCATGCATGAATAATCTACAGTATTTAAAAAGCCGTCACAATGGACATTTGACTCCTACTATGAAAAATTCACAAAAATGGAGCTTCAAATTTGGATTGGACATTGTTTTTGTTGCTTAACAGCACGATTGAGATTTGGTGCGTCTTATAGTTAACTTAGCTGAAAGTGTTATCATCCCCCTTGAAGAGGTTCCAGATCTTCATCATCTAGCGCATTGTTTGGTCGTCGGGCTGACTGTCGTCCATTTTCCTATCTGGTCTTCTTGGGGCTTCTTATAATCGCAAAGTTGTGTGGGAACTAGTTGTTGAAAACATCCAATAGAGGCTAGTTTGGTGGAAATCAAAGAAGTTGTTTAATGGAGGAAATGAACATTATTGCTAAACAGCTTATGGAGTCTCCCGATATGTTCTTGTCTTTGTTTACCATCATGCTCGCATATCGAACAAATTAGAAAATCATCAGGGTCTTTGTTTACCATTAACGCTTG
>JAKOGI010002237.1:115000-128222 GCA_029747015.1 Carnegiea gigantea
TAAATCCTCACTATTGTGAAAAAGAACAAGGACCTAGCTAAACAAGAATCAAACTAAAACTGGTCTAAAAGAGTTCAAAAAGTAAAGAGGAAGGAAATGCTCATCAAAATGGAGATTCCCAAAGCTATCTTGGAATCTTTAAGGCTTCCGACTTCCAAATCCTTCTCTTAGATGTTCTCTCGCTCCAATTGATTGGTGAATGGATGAATTTTGAGTGAATTGAGTGATGAAATATGGGTGGAGAGATGCCCTTCAAGCAGCAGACGAGACCCGAATATAATAAACTAACACATTCTCAACCACACACTCGAAGTGAAAACAAAGAGTCACAAAAACCCAGGCGACCATGGTCCGTGGGCTCCACCACGGACATTACGTGTTGGCCAATGGCTCGGCTTCTTGCAATTGTTCTTTGATACCATGGGCTCAAGGGATTAGGGGGTTTCCGTGGTAAGTCAAATAGCATCGTAGAAGGGGTCAACGTCGTGTAAAAGGCCTAAAAAACGTATAAATCACATCAAACACACAAACTGAAGTGTAAAACAGGAGTAGAGCGAAATTAAGGCATCTAATCCTCTAGCAAATGACCCTAATTAATGCACATTTTAAGCACTTATCATATACAAATTCCAGGGCTCCTAAACCTTTTGGGAGTATTTCATAGCTGCTTTAAGAAATTTCTGATCAGATCCAACCACTTCTGATCCAATTGAACAGAGCCACAACCATTACCGGACACTGATGTTGATCTCTAATCCTTGATGAAATTATAATCAGGTCCATATAAAAGTGGAAAATTCCATCGATGATGAAATCTTGCATTTGGTTTGGTTGCCGCTTTAAGTGGGTGCTCTGAAAGCTAACATGCAAAAGCAGAGACCTTTGTTGCATTTGCTGTATTAGGCTATTTCTGGTTTCATGTCAATTCTACTAATGCATTCTCCTTATAAACAAAATGGTTGAATGAGTCAATCTTCCCTATCCTGATAGTGGTTGAAATTTTTATCATCGACGGCAGGACCTGGAGCTCTTCCTAGTGGGACAGCAGTTACTTCTAGTACCATGTCTTCATATGATGGGATTCTGAAGGCTGCTCCACCTGCACTTGTGGCATTTATAGCAAATCTGCCTGTTGTTGAAGGTGATGAATTCTTCTTAATTAGTCTGTTACTGTGTGAAGTTAAGTTCATTGATGAAAGATGGATGAAAAGCCTCTATTCTGCCCCCACATTTTGCATTCAAAGTTTCAAACCCATGTCTTCCTTAATAAGAGATAGAAATCGACGTTCATGTTTGCTTTCTTGGGAATGGATGATGATGTGTATTTGTGCCCTCTTTTTTCTGAAGGTTTTAAATATTTCTAATGTGGACTCAGGGACAGAAAGAAGCTTTCCTCATATAGCTAAAACAATGACATGATTTTGTATGTGTGCGCCATCCTTCTGGTTCCCTTGCGCCTCCCCCTTCCAAGCTTTGGGTCTTTGTTTGTCATTACATGCATCTTTTCAAGAGTTTTTATGTGGTTGACCAATAGGTATCTCTTTCTAGGCGTCACCATACATTTGAAAATCTCTCCTTGCCCCCGAAACATCACACTGTAGGCAGGGCTTTATTATTCTGTTCTGGCGATTTTTTTCCCCTTTTTACCACGCATCTGAGTTTCAATAAAGTTGGAGTCAGGAGAACTTAGTTGTGCCTTACCCGGACGATTACGACTGATGAAGACATTTACTTAGAAGCTTTCGAGCACGGTTTTCTTGCACGTTTCGGATGGTCTTTCTCTCACCATGCCTCCAAAATGACTCAAGGCCAAATGAAACATGTTGGCTGTGCATAAATGGTCATTAAGGGAAATGCATGTTTACCATCTCAAAATGATTCACTTAGTTGATTATATTTTAAAAAATAAGACGACTTTTATTCTAAGTTGGGTTGTGCAGAAAGTTTGGTTTTTTGGGAAATTTGTCCATAAAATGATGGTAAAACAGGTTAAATGGAGGATTCCAATGCTGACGTGTAGAATAGGCAAAGTATATGTGGAGTTATTATAAGAGACCTAAGTTCCAATCCTACCTGCAATCAGCCTTTGCACCTCATTTCATGTCAAAAAAGAATCATGATGTTAATGGCTATCGAACTTGTAATTTCTGAAACTTCTTACAAATTAAGCAAACAAGATAGTATGTTACTCAATTTGACATAGGTAGCAGCCCTGCCAACAAGATGTGCTCACTTTTGTTCATACCTTGTTCATGCATAAGCACCCTCTTACTCAGTTTTGGCTGAAGGGTATATAGCACTTCGCTTAACAAGGTGTTTCTGATGAACCTTCTCTCTGAAAAGAGTGTGAAATTCGAAAGTAATTCTCAGAATGGTATTATCATGCACATCCCTCTTTTTTTTTTTTTTTTTTCCTGGGTACTAATGGTTAAATTTTATTATCCAAATTGACAGGTCCTGCGCCAGATGTAGATCTTGTGTTGTCAATTTGTTTGCAAAGCAACACAATGACAGGCCAAGCTGCAAAGCAAAGTACTTCAGTGACACAAGGTGTTGCTGCTCCAAGTATAAGTGAGCCTTCTGGTACAAACAAATCTCGCCCTGTTCCAAGTGGTTCATCTGTGAGAATGACAAGACCATCTGTGAAGAAGAAAGATGCAGATAGTATGTTCCTCTGCTGTAATCTTTTCAATTTCATTATATATTTGCGTTTCCCTTGGTGGTGTGCAGGGGCGGGGTGGGGAAGAAATAAAACTGTGGAAATTGCATGGCATTTTAGCAAACATTTTGACTTTCGGTATGTCTTCCTCCAGTGTCCCGTCAGCATGCTTGTAATGAATGTGAAATCATTATTTTTGGGGGGTGGGGGGGGGTGTCTTTTTAACAATAGTCATAATACCATTTGCCGTGTGTAAGGTTTTTGCAAATCCATTCCGAGGATCCACGTGTATCAGACAATTGGTGAGAACCAGAGCATTGGATGTGCCGGGTGTGGATTCAAGTGCTTCATCTTCAGGCTTATGGGGTTTTTTTGAAAAAAAAAAAATTAATTGCTGTACTCTAATCCTATAGCCTCCACTCATCATTTAACATGAGAGTGCTTAAAAAACATCCAAAGAAAAGAAAGAAGGGGGGGGGGGGGGAGCTGATGAATTGGTCAGCTCTTGGTCTTGGCAGGTTCATGCAAGTAGTACTTTTACTTTTGTTTGTGTTTTTTTGGTGCATCTCTGTGTGTCTACACACACACACACACACACACACACACACACACACACACACACACATATATATATATATTGGCCAAAGGTGCATTAGGCGCCCATTAGCTACTTTTTTATTAAAAAAAATAGTATACAAGTTTTTGACTTCTTTTTGGAGGACACCTAGAAAAGAAATTGATATTCAATAAATTTCATAAACTCAATAATGGGAGACACCTATGCAAATTTTCTTGATAGGCCATTGGTTGTTTTTTTTTTTTTTTTTTTTGGGGTGTGGTTGAAGAGGGGGGGTTCCTTTGGGGCAAAGGGACGCGCAACAACCCGTTGTTAACCCAAGAGACTTTATCAGGCACGTGCAGGAAGTTTTGGATATGCAATGTTGCTATTGGATACTTTTTGCGACTATCATTACTAGGTATATCATTGTTTTTTGTTTCTTCTCCTTTGAGAGAAGGGGCTTAATAGTGGCAACATGTGAAGAAATGCCCCCAAATGAACTGATTGGAGTAATGAGCTGGAACGATCAAAATTTGGTAAGGACTATAAGGTGGGAGATGGTAATTGATGTATTAAGCCTTACATGTAGTATTCAGAGTTGAATGCCTTGGTGTTGACGTCTGGGTCTTATCCAATCATATGTAGTTTGGGTTGTAAGCGGTGATTCTGGTTGCTTCAGAATCACTGGGTGTTAGACATCACATATGCCTACTTAATTACCAGATGTTGGAATTCCCTTTGATCAGAGCCATTTTCATTGGCTACTCATCCCTTGATTCTACTGGTTTTCATGCGCACTTGGCAAGACTAAGCTTCTTAGATGATGTTTTATTATCTGTTAGTGGGATCTTTCGGATATAGTCTCTGTGACAGTTAATGTCAGTAGTAGAATATGTAGATTTTATGGCCTTGTTATCTCACCCAGCAGCAGTGGTGGGTTTCGTACTGGGTGTTTATAACTGTAGTAGCCATTTGAATTAGGCATGGAAGTTGTTTTGAAGTTTATCAGAGATGTCATTTTGGGTTGTCTATTGGAATTGATGCAACTGTAATGCTTCATCAGTTGTCGCATGTAATAATTTAAATTATCAACGGTTTCATTGACAGGGCAAGATGATGATGAAATGGCAAGTGTTCAGAGCGTGCCACTTCCCAAAGATGTTTTCAGGATACGCCAAATGCAGAAAGCCTGTGGAGGGACAACTTCACAAACAGGATCAACATCGTATGGAAGCGCCTTTTCTGGAGAACATTCTGGCAGCACAAGTTGATTACCTGACATGACATTTTTGTACAAGTAGTCTGTATTATTAGTGTTTTTGTCTTTTTTTGGGGATTGTTAAGGAATATTAGTTTACCCTTCCTTTTTATTATTTGCATGGTTATTGCATAATGGCCAAAAATAATGTAATTCGTCATAGCTTTCAAGTGTCTCTAGACTTGATTCAGTTTTGTGGTGGTTGTAATGCTTGCGAAAGATGCTCAAGGACTCTGTTTTGGTGCTGTACTTGCTTCTAATGCTGGAAGGCTTTCCTGAGTACCACTTTCTATTTGATTGCATTTTGTATTGTTTGAGTTCTCCAGGCGAAAAAATAAAAATAGAAAGTTACTGTTGAACTGCATTTTCAGTCTATAACGCCCTGTTATGTTCGTTAACGTTGAAATGTGTACATATGTATAAACCAAAAAATTGAAAGATATTATTGGCAAGCCCACTTCCTCTATCTGCATGTGCGGTGACTAAGGGTGGAAAACGAACTGGGCCTGGTTGGGTTAGCATCAGCTTGTTTATGAAGTGGGTCATGTCAAGGTAATGGTATACTAGCTTGCTAAAGCATATTAATGGGTTGGGTTAGGTTGGGTTAGGTTGGCATATGGATGACATGCTTTTGGCATGTTTTGAAATGAAATAAACTAGCACCAGATAAAAAAAAAAAAAGGCCTGTATATAACAATTATTGTTACATATAAAAAGTTGGTAGCTAATTTAACTAATTTTAGCATATCAAATAGTGTAGCTAGTAGGTTGAAAAAAGTATCGCGTCGTTGAACTCTTGTAATGGTATGTATTGTTTCCTCTGCTATTTGAGCTGCCGTTCTCTCTACCCCTCGATGAACTCTTGTATTCCTTTCATTCCAGATTGCATATACCATAGTTGTAAAAACTAGGCGCAGGCCCTTCTTTTTTGTTTTCCACATTTTCCTTCTAGCCAGCCATGTCCAAGCATCACTCTTAGGAATCTTGCATTGGTATTTATCATTCACCATCTTCAGCACCTACTCACATTGGAAAAACAAATGATCTTTATCTTCTAGTTCTATGCAGCACGACACACAGGTATCCATTTGCATAATCTGGACTTAGTTTGGAGTTTATTTTGACTGCCAACTGAGAGATTATGCTAGCTTTAGGAATGTTCCATCTGCTCCACACTGTCTTTGTCCAAGGTGGTTAGGACTGTCATGTGTCAACCATTTATAGGCATTAGCAATGGAATACTTACCTGATCTGCATTCTTTCTATTTACCAGTCTGGTGATTAAATCCATCTCTGAGGGCATTCTAAATCCATCTCTGAGGGCATTCTTCACTCTGACCGCCTGTTTCCAAGACCAACTCGCTGATGTTGGAGCTTTGTACTCCTACCAAGGGCTTCCTTTGAGGTAGATATGGTTGACCCACTTGACCCACAAGTTATCAGCTTTACAAGCTATGTTACGCACACACTTATCCACTGCTGTTATATCCATGCTTCAATCTGTTTTATCCCTAGTCCACCTTTTGATTTGGGTTTACATAGAATATCTCATGCCACTAAGGGGCTCCTATTACTTGCAGCATCTCCTCCCCAAAGAAACCCCCTACACACTTGTATCACTTGTTGGATAACTGCTTCGGGTAGAAGAATAATGGATGACCAATAAATGTGCATGTTCAAGAGTATAGAGTTAATCAGTTGAATTCTACATGCATAGCTGACTCTCTTCCTCATCCAACCTCTGATTCTGCTTGTGATCTTCTCCACTAGTTGTTGACAGTCTTTCTTGGTCAATTTGTTTGGTGAAAGAGGAATTTCCAAGTATTTCATCGGTAGTTTGCCCATTTTAAACCCAGTAACCTCCACAATCTGATTCCTAACTTCCTCTTACACACCTCCAAAAATTATTTTTAATTTATCCTTACTGATTTCCAATCTAGAGGCCTCTGAAAATCTTGCAAAATGTTGAAGAACTATCTCCACAGACACTCCCACCAGCAAATAATATTATATCATCTGCAAAGCTGAGATTGGTTATTTGCATATTCTTACATTGTGGATGAAATTTAAACTCGTCATGCATGCCTGCTAACTTCAAGCACCTTGATAGATATTCAATACACATTACAAAAATAAGGGTTGAAATGGGATCTCCTTGCCTTACACCACTTTTGCCCTCAAAAAAAAACCAAAACTACCCCCATTGGTAGATATGGAATACTTATAGCTTGCATCACCCATACAATGAATTGCCCTGGAAAATTAAGAGTTTTCATCATATTCTCAATAAAAGCCTAGCTCAGAGAATCATATGCCTTCTTAATATCCACTTTCATCACCAATCTAGGATAATTCCTTTCCTGTTGTAGTGCTTCACTGAGTCCTGGCAAATCAATACATTATGTAGTATGTTTCTCCCCTCAAGGAATGCAGCCTTTCTTTGATCCACCAAGGAAATCAGAGCTGTTTTCAATCTACCACAAATAACCTTAGCAATGACTTTATATATGACGTTACAATACACAACTGGTCTAGATTCTGTTACTGAGCTAGGATTTAGCTTCTTTGGGATAAGAGTAAGATTAATAGCATTGATCTGTTTTAGGAGTTTACCTGAGACAAAGAAATCTCCAACTGCCTCAATAAGATCCTTACCACACACTAGGTGATGTATATAAGCACCCAAATGACCAAGCTAGGTTATCTTTTGTGGTCTTTAGTTAAGGAAGAAAGGATAACAAGGAAGGATAGGTTCAAGGTTGAGTTTGAGATAATCCAAGAAGGAGCCACCCAAAAACAATCCTTGGGCAAATTCCTTTACTCTTTCTAGAACACAGAAATGAATCACCACCTAGAGGAGTTTAGGAAACTAGAACACCACGTGAGTTTGCCAACACTCAAGATATAGAACTAGATTTGCTCTCACACTTTGAAGAACACTTCAAAGCTGAATTATATTTCTTGAATTCGAATGTAGATGATTAACTGATGCAAACAACTCGACACTATGGCCTTTATATAGAGTAGGCCTTACACTTGAAAAGATACAAGCACACCTATGAAGAGACACAAATAAAAAATACAAGCAAAGGGGAATGACTAAGGGGAAAAACAATGTATCCGGTTGGTGCCTCTTGAGTAAAATGAACCTAGCAACCTTGGAGAAGCATGTTCCACCTGAAAAGGCACGTCTCATCCTTGGGAGAGAGGGGACACGCAACTTGAGCAAAGGGAAATGCATCAAAAAAGCTTTTAGGTGTGAAAATGCATGGTGCACACGTTTTGCATTAATTGCGTTCACACTTGCAGCAAGGCCAGATTCATTTGGGCATAACTCTCTGGTTTGTGATCCAAATTCGGCGATTCTTAATTCCTTCGAAAGCTTGAAGAGTCTAGTTTCCAAGGGAAGTGGTTTCACTGGATTTGGATTGGCCGTTTGAAAGATATGGGCCGAAGAATGCAAACTGCTCAAACTGGACTGGATTTCGGTAGGTTTATTTATGGGCCAAATATGACCAACCAAATGGACTCCAAATAATGCGTGGCTGGCCTTATTGGAAAGCTGATTCTTTAAGCTTGAATATGGTGAAGCGTGCACGAAATTATGCCCTCTGGAGCTTGCTCAAAAGATGGCCCAAACTGGGTCAATTTTCGGGTGAAGTGCCCAACGCACTGTTGGACTGTTTTAGTACGATTCTGACCAGATTTTGGGCTCCCTTTGCTTCCTTGGAGCTTCCCTTTGAAATGCATGGTAGTCTTGATCCCCATTTGAAAATCCCTTTTGAATAAGGCACTTTGAAGTTCAAAACAAACTCCACAAAGTGTCTTGTGTCATGAAACTCAAATAATGGGACCAAATATAAGTGTTTTCATGCATGATCTTGTTTGGCCCTTTCCTCCCTTGAAGTTGAGCTTGAGGAATGAAAATGATGCATATGGAAATATGCATCACTAGGCATGCATCTTTAAAGAATTGGCTAGTAAAACCATCCAACCCTAGACTTTTGTTGCCAGGCATGCTCTATAAAGCACTCGTAATTTCCTCATCTGAGACAGGATCCATTAATTGCATACCTTTACTACCAATCAAGGTTGCCCCATTGCAATGATCACCTCATCTACTGCCCCTGTAGAAGTGGATTCAGTCCCTAGCAACTCAGAGTAATATTGGACAAAAGCCCTCCCTACCTAATCAAACCCAACAACTTTTATTCCTTGATTATTTTGGACTTCATAGATATGATTTTTCTGAACTCTTTCTCTGATACATCCATGAAAGAAGCTGGAGTTTGTATCTCCATATTTGAACCAATGCATCTTTGCCTTCTGTTGGAGGAACTTCATTAAATCATCATTTTTGCATTTGAACTTAGCATTGCCTAGCTTTCCATCTATGCGAGTTCCTTATTAAAAGGATCCACATCCAACTTTCGTTGGATATCCATCATGTGCTCTTTTGTAAGATGAGCCTATACCTCAATATCCGTGTATTGTTACTTGATCAGCTTGAGCGCTTCTTTGACTTTTTTCAATCTCCTTGTCAATTGAAACATCTTGGTACCATCTACTCTGTCATCCCATTGTTTTTGCACAATCTCAGTAAAATTACCTGCGTTACTCCACTTACTGAAATATTTAAATGGTCTTGGGCCAAGCTTCATATTAAAGAATTTCACCACTGCTGGAGAGTGGTAAGATATATTCTCAGGTAAGAAATGTGTTTCACTCTCCAAAAACAAGCTCACCCACTCTTGGTTGGTCAACACCCTATCAATCCTAGAAAAAAACACATTGCCCTTCACGGTTTCTATTATTCCATGTGTAATACTTCCCAGTGAATCGCAAGTCCTGCAGTCCACAGTCCATAGCACATTGCACAAAAGGCCTAATCTCAGCTAAATCTGAGACATTACCTCTAATTCTCTCTGATACATACGTAACATTATTGAAATCCCCCATCACCTTCCATGCTTCATTCATTTGGCTACCATACCTCCTCAAGGTATCCCATAAAATAGTCTCTCTTCATCATCATTGGTGCCATAGACTGAAGTTAGATAAAAACACTTTCCAGTTATATGTCTTATATAGCTGCAAATATGCTGAATTGACATTTCCAAAATACATGCCATCCAAATTCTCCCTCTTTGAATCCAACCACTATTAGAGGTAAAGCACCATCCAGGGAATGTATTTCCCAGAACAAATCCCATATCATGGTTTTTCAGTTTTGTTTCCTTATTTTCTTCTATTTATTGGGGTGGTTAAGCCCCCTAATATTCCAGAATCCAATATTATCCATTTGGACGGATGAGGGATGTGTTGCCTCCATCATTCGCGTTTACAACATACCTGGTTATAGCTGTTGCTATTATTTCAGTCTAGTTCATGAAAGTGTCAAACGGGTTCTGAACATCCACCTCCTGAGATGTTATAGTAGGAGCCTTACTAGTTCTTCGGGGGATGGTAAAACCCTCTGTTGATTTCTGGACATTCTGATCTTGGTTAGGCTGCTGCTGGTCCTCATGTTGTTCCAGTCTCCCAGTACTCTGCTGGGCATTATCCTTTCTTACCTATCCTTGAATTACCTTTGGCCTTCATTTGCAATTGTCCTCTGAGTGTCCGAACATGCCAGAGCTGCCGCATTTCACCGGTTTCCATTCAAAATGGACAGGTTGTCTGACCTCATTTCCTTTTTCGTTCTCGAGTATCACCTCCTCTTTTAACTCTTGATTGATTTGGATCTCCACTAATACCCTCGCATACGCCAATCTTGCTCTCCTTGCCGTGTAATGATCTGTTTGTTTTGGAACTCCAATTTGACTCACAATCTTGCTCAAACTCATTATACTCCAATATTTAACATGAAGTCCAGGGAGCTGAACCCACACATCGACAGTCTGTACTTCCTCGTTGGATAAGCTCATATCCGAATTCCATTTCTTCACCGCTACAGGGTGCTTATCAAAAAATATAGTTCCACTATCCATTGCGCTCTGTTTATCCTCCTCTGATGTAAAACGAATGAGAAACAGACCCTTTTCAACCATGAATACCCTTTCAAAATCAAATTTCCCCCATACCTATTTAAAGAAACCTTCAATAACTTTGAGTGGTGGTTTCATACTAAGACAAATGCAAGGACTGAGAATTGCAAATAACCCAGCTCCTCTTGGATATTAGTAATTGCAATCTTCAGTTTCCCGTCAGATCCAGTAAACATCGATGTTTCCCCCTCCTGATTTGCCATCAATCGATCCCTCCAACTTGACGCACCTCCCGGGGCTAGCGACTCCATCTGCACCATTTCCTCATCATTTTCCTTTTCAGCTCCACCTTGATCTTCAGTATCATTCTTCAAATCCATCATGCATTCTGCTTCAAAAACCCTAGATAACTCTTCGGCAATAGAAAACCTCGATCCCTCACTCAGACTTCCTCTATGGTATAAGTGTGCTATTGACTGGATTCAATTCATTTCCAAAGCTTTCCGTACAATCTCTGTGGGTGGTCTTCTCCCTCTCGTCCCCTTTGCCATAGCTGGAGCACATTAGCAGAGAGTCGCTAACATGCGCCAGGAGAAGCGAGAAGTATTGGGTTGAATAATTCACCCAGACTAATATTCATCCCATCTTTCATTAAATGGGTTGATTTGCTTTACCGAATGGGTAACTGACCTATTGTCCGCTCGCAATAAAAGCAGCATGAAATTAGAATATTACTAGTTTCTAAGCCCGTCCTATGTGCGGGTTGCTATAAATATATGAGTTTAAATATTTTTAAAAATATTATAATTAATTTTATAATTTTTATTTTTAGAAATGAAAATATTAGCAAATTAGTAATTTGTTTTCTTTTTCTCTTTATTGAATTAGTTGAAAAGATGCTACATTATGATAATTTTAAATCACATAGTGTTTTAATTTTTATTTTTAAATAAAATCTTAATAAATATTGAGACACGTTTTACGATCACAGCATTTGCACTCACTTCTACATATATATATATATATATATATATATATATATATATATATATATATATAGAGACACACACACACATATGTATATATATATATATATATATATATATATATATATATATATATATATATATATATATATATATATATTAACAAATTATAGTCTCAGTTATTAGAATTTCAATTGTCCTTGATTTTAAAACCTTTTTTTTTGTGTCTTTGGGTTCACTCAGTCTTTAATAGTCATATTTTAAAATTTTGATGTCTTTTTCTATCAATTTTTTTGAAAAATGTTAAGACCTTACATCCTATGAAGTTAAAATTTGATGATTGTACTGAGTGACAACATATTATGGTTTGAAGAGTACAATCTAACAAATATGGAGATGGTGGAAAGCAACAAGTAGTCACATCGGTGACGTTTGAGTTAATGCTTATATAGTCTATATATATTAAAATAAGATTTGGTGTTCTATTATCAAGTGTCAAATTTATTGGACTTAACGGTGTGACATCTAATATGGCATATGAATAAGGTCTATATTATGTTAATTGTGTCATTATCATATGCATACCAACCAAAAAAAAGGAAGAAAAATACACAACTGAATTCTGATTTCATGGTAGTGGCCGTGAACAAGTAAAAAAAATAAAAATAAATGGAGAGTCAAAGCCTATATCATACACTTGGGAGTACGTACTCCTAAAAGTTAAATAAGCAAAATATATTTTAGTAACTGCTCATATGACAAATACACATTAATATATATATATATATATATATATATATATGTGTGTGTGTGTGTGTGTGTGTGTGTGTATGGGTGCATGGCAAATATCTTTAACAAGCTGACTGGCGGCAGTATCAAGCCTTAGTAGACTGCAGTTGGTACTGGAGAAAGGTGGTATATACAAAGGAATTATTCAAGAAGGGGATCATGCAGCAATCCACATGGAAATGGCAAGGGGATAAACCATACACTGTCAAAAGAGGCTACTTATGGCTACTGGGGGGCATAGAGTATAAAGGATGGAGCAAAGTAATTAGGGCCAGAACAATAACCCTTAGGCATCCATTTACAGCTTGGATTTTTATGCATCAAAGGCTTCCCGTAAAAAGCAAGTTAGCAAAGCACTCCAGCTAGCTAAGAGAAATCACATGTGAGCTATGTAATGAGGCTGAGGAGGACATAGAGCATATTTTCTTTCAATGCAATGGGCCAAGGAATTCTAGCAGAGAGTCCGGAACTGGGTGGTGCAGGGAAGACAGACAGTAGGGAGAGTTTCATAAACTCTCCAAAGAAGGCCAGGGGGTCAAAAGGGCACAAAATGATCACTTATGCCATAGCAGCAGCGGCACTTTATCAGATTTAGAGAGCAAGAAATGAAAAGATTTTCTCACACCATATGGCACTTGTACCTCCAGACCAAGGAGCACATCATACAGAGGACAGTTATACTGAACAGAATTTCTGGAAAATGAAGAGAATATAATGACAAAATCATAGGGTGAGGAGGATAGAGCAACACAGATACTAGTTCCCATTGAACATACACAACAGTTTTTGGACAGCAATGACGTACACATTCTGTAAAATATATATATATATATATATATATATATATATATATATATATATATATATATATATATATTTATAAATGTGTATATATATATATATATATATATATATATATATATATATATATATATATATATATACATACATAGAAATATATATATATATATATATATATATATA
>JAKOGI010002238.1:0-55000 GCA_029747015.1 Carnegiea gigantea
TACCTTCTCACCACGCGAGCTACATGTAAATTCAATTTTCTGATGAGTGTAAATCTTACTTAACCTTTCAATAGGAACTGAGTAACCATTAATTATGAATATTATTTGGTCTATGGTATGTGTGTATGGAGAATACAATCTCTGAAAATTATTTCCAACAATCATATCATGAGATGGTTGATCAGTAGCCGATATAATTGGTATAATGTATTGAACTCCTTCTAATTCTATGGATAACCCTTCTATAGCTTCATTGTAGCTCATAATACTATTGTCAACTATCCTTACTTGTAAAGGATTCTTAACTTTTTTTCACATAAATTCTGAAAATAATTATCTTTTTTTAAAGTATACAGAACAACTGCTATCTATATAAGCATACAATTCATATTTATTATATCTCTCCAAACATTTCTTTATTAGGATATAGATGCTATTAGGATTTATATTAATAGCTTCATATCATATATCCATAGTCATATTTTTAACTAATTCATCTTCACAAATTGGTTCACTAACAGTTCGGGTTTTGCACCCAAAGACCTTTCTATCAAGACTCATACTTCCCTCGACACTATGTTTTACAGGTTCAAAACTCATTCTACTAATTTCATTGGTCACGCTAATTACATCATCTTCTTTAAGTTCTTCTTTAGCTGATGAAAATCATTCTCTCCATTCTAATCTTGCACACATGCTTCTTAATAATTGGGGTTTAATGGTTATTTTGCCATTCTCATCCATATTTATTACATTTTTCTTGTTAATTTTTGTAGGGTTAGAAAAGTTAGATATCTATGAATGATCAATCTTTATCTCCTGTGGATTAGATTTAATCCTCTGAATTTTTTGCATAGGATAGGACTTTCAAATTTTTCTTCCTTTATTGTAGTTATCTTAGTCTTTGGATCTATCGTATTATCTGATTTGTAGATAATTTTCCAAAATATCCTTAATGAATATCCCTCTCTTTTCATGTCCATCCCAACTGTTTTTATTTTAAGGTATAGGAAGTTTTAAGCAAATTCATCTTTTAGACTGATAATATATTCAGGTTGGCAATTGAATCCTACTGACCTATTACATAAATTTATCTTTGGATATACCTATATTTTCTATCTTTGTTATACTTAAGGATATTTTTTCAATTAATGAGATTAACTTCCCTCACATCACACTCACAATCTTTGATTTCTAGATCTCCGTCCATCATCTCAAATACATATTGGCTCTTTAACTAAAAGATAGATTTTTTATAGATCATGTCTTTCTAGATTATGGTAATGACCTAATCTCCCTTGACTTCTTTGTTATCATTGCCTACAATAAACTTTTCTCCTTAAAGATCTCTAAGACTAATCAAGCCACTTTCTACCATATGGTTGGTTTCTTCGTAATTACTTTCTTCATATTCATTGTCCAATATGATTTTAACAATTTCTTTGTTGTTATTTAGGGCTAGGTCTGATGCCTCATCCTCATTAAGCTCAACATAATCTAGACTACTCAAGGTTTTGATAAGCTTGTTATTCTTCCTATTTTTGCACTTATTAGCATAATGTCCTATTTCTCCGCATGCCCGGCCTTTGCAGCTATTTTTTCCTGCAGGATAATAGACTGCTTTTTGTAAAAAATCTGCATTTTTTAGGGCTTGACTTGTTATAATATTTTCTTCTGTATTTTTCTCCCCTTTGCTTATTAAAACTCTTTTTCTTATAAAATTTTCTTTTTCTTCTCCTTTCAGGTTCTTTTCCCCATTGGTGAGGTGAATTCCATCAAGTTAGGAATTACTTCTTAATTTTCTTTACTTTTGGAGATCAAGACATTGATCATTGACCCATTTTCTTAAATAAAGGATATCTGAACCAAGGGTATCAATGACATCTGCTCGTTTAAGCCATACAATGTATTTTTCATTAATTATGAAATTTATAGGATATGGCAATTTATCATAGAACATACCAAGATTGATTTCATTATGCTAAATTTTGTAATAATATTAACTAAATTCAGCAATATAATTTTTCAGATATCTTATATCCCATAATTCTATATTATTAATCTTTCTCTACCATTCTCTTGCCTTTTCTTTTGAATCAAGTTTAGCTCTGACGAGTTCGGTTTTAATTTTCTTACATAGATTTTTGAACATTACAGCTGGTGTTTCTATCATTCTTAATGTATTTTTACCGTCTTCATTTAATGAATCATAGCAGTTAGCTACAGTGCCCTAAAAACTATATTCGATGTAATTTAGGAAATTTGCAGCAGGCCATGTAGTATTAAGGTGTAAGACACTATTCATGCCTCTTTTTCAATACTCAAATATTTCTTCTCTATTACGAGCTCCATCTATGTTTAAGATATATCCTATTTGACTGATTGGAATAAGGTCAATTTCTTTAAAGGTTGTAGTTTTTCTTAGGATAAACTCAAAGGAAAAATTACGTCCTACTGGAATGTACCTAGGTCTCATAAAATGAGTATTTCTGCTGGAAGATTTATCAAATTCTTCAGGTTTAGGAACAATTTGTTAACCAGATTGATCTCTATTTCATCTAAGTTGAGTTCTCTAATTTTATTAATCTCATTTTCAATAGCCATTTTACCATTTTTTTTAATCCAGTTTTTTTCTAATTTTTTCTAAAGGTAACACATTCAAATCTTCTAGTTTGATAAGGTTCATCTATTGATATATTTCTTCTTCTAATTGGACATTATTAGTCTCTTCATTATCATCAGATAATACGTCATATTTATCATTAATTGCAGTCATAATCTTGTTTAATTCTTCTGGACTATGTTTTTTCTCAAACATGTTTTGTAATTCTTCAAGAATATACTACTTATACTCCATCTTCGTCTTCTTTTTCTGCTTTTTTTAGTTAATTTTTCACCTGATTTTTCTTCTACTTCTTTTGGATTTTTATATCATGCAAAGAAAATGGATTTTTGTTTTTTGGTTTTGAAAAGGATATTTATGTTGAAATAGAGTCCTAGTACTAAAAGTAGATTTTTCGGTATGCCTAACTTCGTTAACTAGAGAGATATGAATTATAGATAATTACTTTTTAAGCTCATTGACTTCAGTCTTAATTTTAGCTAATTTTGCTTTTACTTTTAAAACTATATCAGTAATATAATTTAATTGAGGTGCTATTGAAGAAATTCCTTCCGATGAATGAACAATGTTTGAGTAATTCGGACTAGGGCAAGCAGGTGATGATTCAAGCATTAATCACCGTTATCTAGCTTAATTAATTATTAATTAGCTTAATTATCTTGATTATTTTTGGTACGTGGCTCTGATACCAGATGAAAAAGGACCTCGAATATTACTAATGAGAAAAATTACACATGCACAAATTTAAAAATTTCGAAAGCAAGTTTTTAAGGATTATGGTTAAAATACAAATTTTAAAAGTTTAGGGGCTTAAAAAATAAGAAGAGTACCTAAAAGTTCGGTCAGCAAATGTCGAGGTACTTAAACGTTTACTTCAAAAACTTGGGCCGTGAAAAATAAATGTCACATATGTAAGGGTATCTTAAGATAAACTTTCCCCAAGATTCGCCATTTAAATGAATTCAACAATTCTTTAAAAGTATTCCCTATTTTAATCAACAACAATTGTCATTTTTTTAACATTGTATTAATCACATGTCCCATAAAAACCAATATTCATATGGTAACTAGAAAAATATATATACGTAACCCCAAATATTAATTACTTATGAATGCAAGGTTAACCACATGTATTTATTTTGTTTATCACGTTGTAAATGTCATGTGAAATCTATTATTTTTGGCACATAAAATCATAAAGATAGTCAACATTCATTGTACATAACTATAGATAGTGTAGTCATTTGAAATATAGTCTCTATAATAGATTAAATCAATTTTTTGGGCTACAATTAATTAGGATTTGTTTTCCCAAAACTATTTTATACATACAAGAAATTCTTATTTATATGAAATTTTTTATATTCCATATTGATTTATCTCATTTTTGTCTAGATATGTTATTTTGGTTCAACTAATATCATTCTAGTATTTATATAAAGTATTCTAATTTGAGTGATTTTTGTAAACTATCTTCTAATTAAAAACATTTTCAATACTCGCCTTTTAAAATCAAGAGTGACTTTTATAATCTATCTTCTAATTAAAGATATTCCTAAATACTTGTCTTTTTGAATCGGTTTGAGTAACTATCCTCTAATTAAAGATATTTTCAAATATTTGTCTTTTAACATTAATTTTGAATTATTATATTCTAATTAACTATATGTCTAAATACTTGTCTTTTAAAATTAATTTTGAGTCTTTTTTAAAAATTATCTTCTAATCAAAGATATTCACAAATACTAAACTTTTTAATTTACAAGATATTTTTTTAAAAAAATTAATAATTTTATACCAACCCAACCTTTTCATCCCTTTCTTGTTCTTGTTCTTGTTCTTCTTCCTCTCCTCCTCCCATCAAAACCCCAAATTTAATTCATTATCCGATCCCTATTTTCATCTAGCACCACCCAATATCGCTCGCTGCCTCCCCATTAATGTGAACGCCAATCTAAGCCCTAATGACCCTTTCAACCTCCTCCCAAAATCTCCACTAGAATCACCATTGTTGTCTAAATTCTCATGAAGAGAGAATGAGGTTTGGGAGTTGGTTGAGAAAGAAAAAGATGGGAGATGAGTGTTTGAGGATTAAGGGAGATAAAGTAGTTAGACTTGTCAGTTAGGACGGATGGGTAAAATACGGATCAGGTGTATTCAGATTCGAGTAAAATAAATATTGTGTGTATTTCAAGTTCGGGTAAAATATGGATGGGTGTATGTTGTGGTTATAATTTGAAGATTTGGAGCTGATATTATGCCTATTAATCTGGTTTGAGAATATATTATTCTAGGCATATATTGTGTAATTGCAATGTAATTCCTTATTCATTGTACCTATTTTAGGATAGTATTTTGTTGAGTTTATTACCATTACTTGTATATATGTAGATGTTTTTCCTTTACATAGGAAAACACAGCTTCTTCCCATGTTAGTTTATCATGGTATCAGAGCAGAAGTTGGAAAACCTAATTATCTAAATCATTGACTCAACAAAACCTTTGACAGCTATGGCTGGAGGAGACAATGGAAAGGGCAAAGGAGATGGATCTATCACTCCCTACACCTTGACCTCGGCAGACAATCCGGGAAGTTTGGTTACCCATGTTCAAATGAAGGGAACCAACTATGAAGAATGGGCTAAAGCCATACGTGTGGCTCCGCGAGCCATTGGGTTTGTTGACAGAACCGTCACCAAACCGGCAGAAAACGCCCCAGACATTGAAGATTGGTGGATGATAAACTCGATGATCGTGGCTTGGATCTTCAACACAATCGAACCCACTTTGCGTTCAACCATTACCTACCGAGAGAATGCAAAGGATTTGTGGGACGATTTGAAGTTAAGGTTTGCAATTGCAAACGGACCACGAGTTCAGCAATTAAAATCAGAACTCGCAATTGCAAACAAAATGGTCAATCTGTTGCTTCTTACTTTGGAAAAATGAAGATGTTGTGGGATGAACTCAATGACTATGAACCAATTTTGGCTTGCGAATGCAAAGGGTGTAAATGCCAAATGACTGATCAATGGATAAAGAGACGTGAGGATGAACGAATACATCAATTTTTGATGGGATTGAATGATTCCATGTTCGGCACTGTCTGCTCTAGCATACTGAACATGGAACCTCTGCCAAATCTGAATCGTGTGTACGCGATGGTGATAACGGAAGAGCGACACCGTGAGATAGCCCGTGGAAAAGACGATAAAACTGAAGCTATGGCCTTTGCGGTTCAGGCAAAGGTGCGGAACAAAGAAAAAACAGAGGTGTAAAGGCATTGTGGTCGACAGGGACACGATATGCCAAAATGCTTTCAGATCATCGGATATCCCGATTGGTGGGGAGATCGCCCTCGGGCATCTGGACGCAGAATCGAGCATGTCCCTAGGCGTGGTACTGCTAGTTCTGGACAAGGACACGGGCAGCCTCGAGCCAACGCTATGCAGACTCAATCCGGACAGAATGGGTCTGCGCCGACTGTCACTGAAGGGGATCATGCTGGTTTGCCTAATTTAACAGAAGAACAGTGGACTGTGCTGCTGTCCATGATTAATACAAAGAAGAATCAATCTGAACGCCTTACCGGTAAGACAGATATTGAGTGGATAATTAATTCAGGAGCTTCACACCATATGACCGGTTCTCTTGATCTCTTACTGGATGTACATAATGTTAAACCATGTGCTGTGGGGTTGCCTAATGGTGATCAAACAATGGCAACTAAGGAAGGAACTGCAAAACTTGGCGGATGCTTACATTTAACCAATGTTCTATATGTCCCAAAATTGAATTATAACTTGCTGTCTGTGGGAAAGTTGCTTGATGACACCATAAATAATATCACTTTTACTAAAAAGTTGTGTGTGATACAGGACCCCACTTCGAGGACGCTGATTGGAGCGGGTAAGCGGCGTAACGGGATTTATTTTCTGCGTGGTGTGACTCCTGTACGGGCAAACAACGTTCAGTGCAAGACCAACGGTGAACTATGGCATCGCAGACTAGGACATCCTTCTTTTCAAGTATTAAAATTTTTACCTTCTGCCAGCTTTAATAATCATGATTGCGAAAGTAGACATTGTGATATTTGTTTTCGAGCTAAACAAGCACGTGAAATTTTTCTCGTTAGTGAAAATAAGGCTGAGGAGTCCTTTTCTTTGATTCACTGTGATTTGTGGGGTCCCTATTGTAGCCCATCCTCTTGTCGTGCTATTTACTTTCTTACTATTGTTGACGATTTTTCTTGAGCTGTGTGGATTTACTTATTACTTGAAAAATCCGAAACTCCGACTGTGTTTATCAATTTTTGTTCTATGGTGGAACGTCAATTTGGAAAGAAAATTAAAATGGTGAGAAGTGATAATGGGACTGAATTTAACAAATTAAAAGCATATTTTTCTACAAATGGTATACTTTATCAAACCTCTTGTGTTTCTTCCCCCCAACAAAATGGGCGTGTTGAAAGGAAACACAGACATATTTTAAATGTGGCTCGGGCTTTATGGTTTCAAGCTCACCTCCCAATACGTTTTTGGGGAGAATGTGTTTTGACCGCCGGTTACCTCATTAATAGAACGCCTTCCTCTGTCTTGGATGGCAAAACTCCTTATGAGGTTTTGTTTGGCAAACAACCCACCTATGATAATGTTCGCATATTTGGTTGTTTGTGTTATGCTCGCATACGGGAAACCGATAAATTCGCTCCCCGTAGCCGCCCATGTGTCTTTGTTGGGTATCCTTTTAGGAAGAAAGGATGGCGCCTGTATGATATGGAAAAGGATGAATTCTTTATCTCTCGGGATGTGGTTTTTAGTGAGGGGGAGTTTCCTTTTCGACTAGCCACAATGAATGATACTCCTAATGATGTTCTCTTCCCCAATGACCCTGGGGTGTCTGAGTTTGTCACCACTCCTCCATCTTCCATCGAGGACTCTCCTGACCTTCAAAACGTGGACAATATGGCCAACAATTCCTCGGCTCCTACAAGTGACATTATTGAACATAGACGCACTCGATCTCGGCGTTTGCCTAGTCACTTACAAGATTACATTTGTCACACCACCTGCTGCACAAGTCCTGTCACCGCCCCTCCCAGTTCCTCCAGCTCCTTAGGTACCCTGTATCCCATAACTCATTATGTAAATTGTGACAAGTTTTATGTGCAACATAGATGTTTTTTGGCTGTTATGACTGCAGGACAGGAACCTATGCGGTATGCGGATGCCGTTCAGTGTGAAAAGTGGCGAGTGGCTATGGGTGAAGAAATACAAGCTCTTGAAAATAATGGCACCTGGACACTTGAAACTTTGCCTCCTAGTAAGAAGACCATTGGATGTAAATGGGTATACAAAATCAAATATCATTCCGATGGCTCCATTGAGCATCATAAAGCACGACTTGTGGTATTGGGGAATAATCAAAAGGAAGGGCTCGATTACAATGAAACTTTTGCCCCAGTGGCAAAAATGGTTACGGTTCGCATCCTGCTTACTCTAGCTGCCATCTATGGGTAAGAGTTGCATCAAATGGATGTTCGTAATGCTTTCTTGCATGGGGACCTCCACGAAGAGGTTTACATGCGACCTCCTCCTGGGTATTCCAGTCCCTTAGGCAAGGTATGCCGTTTGCGAAAATCCTTGTATGGGCTGAAATAGGCACCTTGTAATTGGTTTGCTAAGTTACGTTCTGCTTTAACCACATATGGGTTCACTCAATCTTACTCTGACTACTCGTTGTTTACCTTTCGACAACACAAGTTCTTTATTGCTGTTCTTGTTTATGTTGATGACCTTATCATTGCTGGCGATGATTTAGCCGTTGTTGCACGTTTTAAGTCCTATTTGCATACATGTTTTCACATGAAGGATTTGGGGAAATTGAAATATTTTTTGGGACTGGAAGTTGCTCGTGGTAAAGAAGGTATATTTCTTTCTCAACGTAAGTATGCTCTTGACATTGTCAGTGAAGCTGGTTTGCTGGGCTCTAAGCCTGTCTTCCTACCGATGGAGCAAAATCATGGCCTCGCCTTAGATACCTCCGAATATATGGCCCACCCGGATCAGTATCGTCGCCTGGTTGGATGTAAGGGCCATGCTTTCGTGCTATCACCGACTAACTGTTTAGTTGTTGATTTTACCAGTTGCTTTTAATTTGTTATCCGACGAAAGTATTAAATCGACCGTGTGAGTTTTTAGCGACTAGTTTCAATAAAAGGGGTGATTATTTGACTAATATTATCATTGACGCTACTTATTTATAAAACATTTGAATCTATGCTAAACCCAGTTTTTAAAATCGCTTTTCGTTTTACTTGACAGATTCCCAAAGTTTAAACCAAAATATACATGGTAGGTCGTTCAATTTGGGTTTAACCTAACTATTAGCGAGTACGGATCAAAATTTAGCTGTATGTTGTTAGATTAACCCAAAAAAAAAAAAAAAAAAAGTTTGAAAAGGGGGAAGGGGGACCGAAGTCGGGCAGAACCCGCCCCCCCCTCCTCTCGCACCTCGCTCTCTCTCTCTCTCTGCTACGCTCTCTCTCTCTCTCTCTCGCGGGCCACCGGTCGCCGCCTGGCGTCACCGCCGGCCGTCACGTGTCGCCGGCGAGAGGAGGAGCTGTCTGGCCTCACCCACGCGTCGCCAGCCACCCAACCACTGCCTGTTTTCCTTCCCCCATGTCACACGAACGAGTCAACTCTCCAACCACGCGTCTAACACCTAAAAACCACCGCCCACGTGCCGGATTCCGGCGAGCCACTGCCCACTCCACCTCCTCTATAAATCTGGGGGGTCGAATTCGACCCCAGACAACCCCAAATCGCGACCAAGTCAAAGCTAGGGTTTCGGTTCTGGGTGTAGCTGAACCAAGAACGAATTCAAAAGGGTTTGGGCGTGAATTACTGCCAAGTGAGTGGGTAATTAAGCACTTTCAGGTGAGTAAACATCCTCTCCTAAGCTGTTGCTGTTATTTTAAGTATGAATTCAGTAGAATGATGTTGCATGTCAGATTAAGGTTAGCTCAAGTAGTTAGAAATGTTAGAGATTGATTGAAAATGTGATGCCTGGTAATTTCAAGCCTATTTATGCACGCCCAAACCGCACAAACATACCTTGCTCACTGCCGTCAGTATGCATGTTTTGAAACAGTAAATTTTCAGCTTAGAAATGCACAGGAATTGTTATAGGTTGTAACCGTACTTTCAATAATACCTGAATTGATGCATGTGCAAACTCGCTGCCTGATAATAACTCGAATCATGTTATGCTAAAACGACTTAAATAGGCTTGAAATGTAATTCCGAGGCCATGAATGACTCTTCGAATCGATACGTGTTAAATCGCGCTTGAAAAATGACTTTAAAATGAATTATGCCTAATTAATGAGTTATAGTTTAAAACGGAATTAAAATCGAAGTTAATTTAACGTATTTAGCTTCGATTCAAGTTAATGAGTTATAGTTTAAAACGGAATTAAAATCGAGGTTAATTTAACGTACTTAGCTTCGATTCAAGTTAATGAGTTATAGTTTAAAACGGAATTAAGATCGAAGTTAATTTAACGTATTTAGCTTCGATTCAAGTTAATGAGTTATAGTTTAAAACGGAATTAAGATCGAAATTAATTTAACGTATTTAGCTTCGATTCAAGTTAATGAGTTATAGTTTAAAACGGAATTAAAATCGAAGTTAATTTAACGTATTTAGCTTCAATTCAAGTTAATGAGTTATAGTTTAAAACGGAATTAAAATCGAAGTTAATTTAACATATTTAGCTTCGATTTGAGTTAAAGAGTTATTGTTTAAAACGGAATTAAAATCGAAGTTAATTTAACATATTTAGTTACGAATCGAGTTAAAGAGTTAATATTTGAAAAAGAATTAGAAACGAAGTTAGTTTGACATATTTAGCATCGATTCAAGTTATATATAACGGAATTAAAATCGAAGTTAATTTAACGTATTTAGCTTCCATTCGAATTGGACTAGCTAATGTTTTATGTGTGTAACGAAATAAATTTGAACCCTTTTAGTACATTCGTGCTAGGGAAATTACTTCGAAATGCATTGTTGTGTTTAGCATGGAATTATATTTGATTTACTGAATAAAGTATCGTTGAATTACGAATAAATGTGGCTATTTGCACGTTTGTTGTAACGCTCCGCTGAATGATGCTGGTTGCTCAGGTAAGGGCCTAAACTCCCCTCTCTTTTTCATAAGCTAATATGATAAGATGATGTGATTAATAAATCGATGAATCGAGTTGGTAGTTGGATGGTTTGAGGAAAGAATTATGAGCGATCGAGGTCTTGTGGTACGGTGCTTGTGAGGAGGGAGTTCGGGTTATGAAATTACCGCAATCGTGTGGATTGCGAGGCCATGTGTGGCTCATTGTGTTGAAATGATTACGAAGTGTTTAAATGTGATGTGTGTGTTTCCCTTTCCTTGCATATTTAAAATGTAACATGTGTATGGAAGGGGGATGTTTTGACTAATGACTTTTCATGTGTTTTAAATGAACAATAGCCATGTCTAGTAACGAGCTATGGCCTATTTTAGCTATTCAAATAGTATTTGGGAGGAACCCCTAAAACGTTTTAACAAAAGGGAGATGGGAATTATACGTTGAATGATTTCATTGTTTGAAACGGAAAACTACTAGCCGTTATGGCCGATACGCTTTGAGTGGCTAAGATAATGTGCTGCGGACAATATGATATAATGTAATGTTTTCCTAGGGGATAAGTCCGGATAAACCCTAGAGGCCCTGACGAGGGTTAATGTAATGGTCCGATATGTTATATGTAGCCATCCCGGGAGTAAGAGCTTAAGCATGAGCGTTAGGTCTCACTATGGGATCGAGGATAGTTCTCACCCAATCAGCACCCTGTAATGATCTTAGGCCACAAGTATTTTCCTTATGAATGAAAAATGTAGTTGGCAATTGCCGTCTTAAATGCTTTATGAAAAGAAAGGTTGAAGGTCGACTAATAGTTGATTGAAAGAAAGATGAGCAGTCGTAATACGACTAATATGAATGAAAATGCTTTGTTTCATATGATCTCAAGTAGTGTATGGTCAAGTTCTCATGTTTACTCCAGATAGTTACGTTTGCATCAAGTCATTATGTTGCGTTAAGTAACTATACTTAGAAAGTGCATGTTGGACGAATGAGTATTAATACATCTCACAATCACGTCCTATGATGCCCATCCTTAACATGCCAACGTTCCTCGCATGAAGAACACTTTATGTTAATAATATGGTCAAGTGTCCCTAATGTGTATCGCATAGCTCAACGTAACTTGAATACCACGTGCACATTAACAAATGCACACTAAAGGTCATAGAACTTGGAAAAGGTTTAACTTTAGGAAGTGGAGGGGGCACTCATTGAGCACGTAGTGACTCACTCCATTTCCTTCCCCTTTTCCCCCTTCCCAGGTAATGAATGAAAGATTATGCGTGCTGCTTGCTTACGGACATCCAGTCTTCCAGAAAGTGTTCTTATGTTGCTGCTGCTTGCTGAAGCTGCCATGTCCTTCTTTGTTAGATGTAATGTAAAGAGTAAACATGTAGTTGGCTCTGGACTATCTGCGAACCATGTAACTAACTGTATGACTGTTGTAAAGGCATAAGCCTCAACCGCGAGTGTGTGACTCGCTGGAAACTCCTATTTCCTTTTTGAATTTTAGTTGTAATGATACAGGTACCCTACAAATTATAATGTAAATTATGGAAATGTTGATATTACAGACGGAACTCTGCCGGATTCGTCCCAGGTTTTTCTAACCTAAGCTAAAGTTGGGTAAAAATTAAGAAGAAAATTAAAAGAAGAAGAGCCTTAAGGGTCTCCTCGGGGGATCCTGACGGTGTGACATCCCTGGTAGGTAGTGGGGGTGTTACATTGGACGTCTAATCTACTTGACCATTACGAGACCCGAGTTGTGCTATGTAGTGCATACCTTGGCACAATTTATGCAATCTCCCCGCATTCGACATTGGGAGGCAGCTTTACGGGTTGTTCGCTATTTAAAGGGTCAACCCGGACAAGGAATTCTTCTTCGGGCTGATAAAGATCTTCAGGTGAAAGGCTTCTGTGATTCCGATTGGGCCAGCTGCCCCTTGACGCGACGCTCGCTGACGGGTTATTTTATTCTTCTCGGTAATTCTCCCGTCTCTTGGAAAACCAAGAAGCAGCATACCGTGTCTCGTTCCTCTGCGGAAGCTGAATACCGCTCTATGGCCACTGCTGTGTGTGAACTCAAGTAGCTAAAGGGATTGCTCGTCTCCTTGGGGGTGCCTCTGCCTACCCCAATGCTCCTATTCTGTGACAGTCAAGCTGCGCTTCATATTGCTGATAATCCCGTTTTTCATGAACGGACTAAGCACATAGAGGTCGACTGTCATCTTGTTCGCGATGCTGTTCATGATGGTACTATTCGTACCCGACATGTTCGTACCACCCATCAGTTAGCAGACATTTTCACCAAAGCCGTTGGGCAGCGTCAATTTCAATATTTCCTTAGCAAGTTGGGCATTTGTGATCTCCATGCACCAACTTGAGGGGGAGTGTTGTGGTTATAATTTGAAGATTTGAAGCTGATATTATGCCTATTAATCTGGTTTGAGAATATATTATTCTAGGCATATATTGTGTAATTGCAATGTAATTCCTTATTCATTGTACCTATTTTAGGATAGAATTTTGTTGAGTTTATTACCGTTACTTGTATATATGTAGATGTTTTTCTTTTACATAGGAAAACACAGCTTCTTCCCATGTCAGTTTATCAGTGTATTTCAATTTTACCGGCTTCGGGTCGACCAAACGGGTTTAGTGAATCTTTTCTATGAGTTATTTTGCTTTTGTCAAAACAAACAATCATGCATATTTATTACTTAAAATTATCAGTATTTAATAAAACAACATAGTAATTACAATTTCTCTAAAGAAAATCAAAAAATGCTCAAACTTTTCATTATGATATACGAACATCATGTGTGGGTGGGCAAAAAATCAAGCCCCTTTGGGTTAGGTAGATCAATCCATACATTGAAAGAAGGTCCATAGCAGGTCGGGTCGTTTGTAGGCCGACCCGTCTAGAGTATGTTAATGGGCTGAAGCAGTTTGATCCACCAGTAACCCATTTAATAATTCAATATTCTTATTAATTAAGTAACCTTACCAATGTTTAATCAGGTAAAACTTTATTAATGGGTCAACCTCAATGCGAACACGGTTGGCATTTTCCTACAACTAGCATTATAGTTCAGGACTCGTTAGAATGGAAATCAAATAAAATGAAATTAAAGAAGCACAGCATATTATCTTTTAGTTACAACATCAAAAATTTAGATCATTACAAAGTAATTAATTCAAAATGATTAGACATATTTGTTTCACTAAATATACAATTGCATGACTTTCGCATCTTTAGGGCTTGTTTATTTCAGCGTTTAGAATTAATGGCTAGTGGTTATCAACGATTTATTAGTGGTTACTAGCATTTATTAGCGGTTAGGGATACCAATTAGCGCTTATTAACGATTAATAGCGGTTATGACTATCGTTTACATATAGCAATGACGTTTAGTAGCGGTTACCAGTGGTTACTGCTAGTGTTTAGCAATTACTATTGTTTAGAAGCGGTTAACGGTTACCAAACGCTTTCTAAATGTTGAAATGAATGGGCCTTTAATGCTTGTCTTCTTTTAAATTGATTTTTCTAAAGATCATATGGTTATTTCATGGAATTTCATGCCCACTTTTTTTTACGTTTTTTCATTTAAAAGTTACGCATTATGTTATTTTCAGAGAATAGAGAGGGAAAGAAAGGGTATTATTGTTTAATTTGTAAACAGACACAATAGTTATATAATGCCTCTTTAAATTATTTGATAATTATTAACTTGGATAAATCAGAGAAAAATGAAAAAATAAGAATACAATGTTCGAGTCAAGTGGCGGGTTCAGGTTCAGGTTCGAGTCGGGTTTAATGCACAAAATTTGCGGAATTTTCGAGTTCGGTATATTTTGGACTCATGTCGAAAAAATGGTATTTTAAACCCAAAATTTTCGGACGAGTTGAGGTCCGGACAGTTTTTGACAGATTTAAAAATAATTCATTAGGGAAAGAAGGATTTTCAGGTTTATATAGAGAAAGAGAGGAGAATTGGAGGCGTAGAAGTCAAGAAGCAAACAATTAAGGAAGGAGGATGGGGATGGGAAGGAGAGGGAATCATAAGTTGGGGATGGAGAATTGAAGAAAATTGAAAGTTGCCCCTGTTTTTTGTGTTCTGCAGCTAGCATGGAAGAGAATTAAGAAATAATTTGGCGAGGATTTCACAGGGTCTCCTCAAAAGTCATGGGAACCGAAAAAACACTTGCAACCAAATAAATGAAAAGTGTTATTTTCACTAACACTAATGGAATATTTGATTAAATATAATCAATCACATAATGAAAATGGTTGTAATTATATTTTCATTACCTTGTTTGGTTATGTGATAGTATTGCAATAAAAGAACTATCTTGTAATTATAATTACCATAAATTAAGTAATCATGATTGCATTGCAAATTAGATTCCATTATATTATCATTACATTCCATCTAACCAAATATTACATAAGGGCATGTTCTTTGCGTTGGTAAATAGAAGTTGGCAAATGAGTAAAAAGGACAGCCTGGTATATAAGTATTTTGCGTTTACACAGGGTCTGGAGAAGGGTTCCATCCCAAGGGGTGAATTGTGGGCAGCCTAACCTGATTTTATCAGTGATTGATTTTAAAAAGTTGATAAATGAGTGAATTTGGTAAAAATTATAAAAGTGGGTAGAAGTCGATATTTTTCGGAAATGATTAGGGAATTTGTTGTGGTTGGAAGAAATTGGTACAAATTGGTAGAAATTAGATGGTAAGAAATGTAAATGAGTTGACATTTTTTTTGTAAGAAATTTTGAAATATTGATCAAAATTAGCAAAAGTTGGTGGAAGTTAGTTAAAATTGAAAAAATTAAAAATTTTTTATTAAAATTGAAAAAAATTGAAAAAAATTGATTTAGCAACGAAGCACCCTGCCCTTAAATTTTCTAGAAATGAATTTATCCAGTGTAGTTTCCCAATATTTTCAGATCCAGCAAAGAAGTGTCAAACGGTGGGGCTGCGTGACCATAAATGCACTTCACAGTCAGCCATAAATGCCCCTGTTCTGGCCAGGCCAAACTATCAACTACTATATGCTTAATACTTGGTCGAATCTCATCCGTTAATTTTTCTCTTTCAATTATTGAGACTTTGGGAATCGGAATATAAGTGTGTGCGTAGGCAAGCAAGGCAAGGCAGGGCCAGGTAGTTGATCATGGCGGAGGAGAGAGAAACGCCGTTGTTGAACGAGAAAGAGGCAGAGCATTGCTATTATGAAAATTGCCCCGGATGTAAAGTTGATCGCCGCAAAGCTGAGGATCCTAACCCTCCCTATCTCCATTTCTCCTTCATTTTTGCAGTTGGCCTTGCTGCTGGTACACACCCTCTCTCTCTTTCCCCCCTTAATCTTTCGCTGTTGGCTCTCCTATTCTCGCTTACTACTGGCTTCAAATTAGGGGTTAAACCATGTGGGCTACACAATTAAGGTAAGTTCAGTTCATAATAAATTTAGTAAATAAATTTAGAATAAGGTTAGTAAATAAATTTATAAATTTATTTTTAATAAATTCAGAATAAGTTTGATAAATAATTTGAATAAATTTAATTCAAAATAATTTAAATAAAAAATAAATTGAAGAGAATATGACCTTATACCAATCAATTTTGAAGTTCATCTTCCATGAGAAAATTGATTTTATTATTATTATTATTATTATTATTATTATTGTTGTTATTGTTATTGTTATTATTATTATATTTTTGTTGTTGTAGATGCAGTTGGTATTCTTATCGTTGTTAAAAGGGGTCAAAAGTTGACTTTCATACGCCTTTCTAATTTACAGTCGACTGGAGTTAAATATTCAAACTCATATCTTTGATTAGAACGCTAATAATTTATCCTATATAGATTTTGAAGATACCGAAGTTAAAATGGCTACGTAATTATTTATATCCGTGAAATTCACGCCTTTGACAAACATAGATTTATATTTAATGTTTTGTTTTATATATGTGGACTGACCGCCTTGGTTGTTGAATGTTTGTTAATTAGCTTTTGCGAGTTGATTAGTAATTGTCTTCTTTTTTGGTTTTTTTCCCCGGTCGGATGGTCACTGTTGGATAGATTGTGCGTTCTCTGGTTGGTTTTCGTATTTGGGCGGGATCTTTTTTGTATTTTTGTTAATTTTTGGCTCTAAAGCCATTGTCGATATTATTAGCAACTTTCTAATTTTTGGAAAGGCTTGTCATTCCACTCTTTTCAACTCGTTGGAGAACGCGGTAGCTTCCTCTGTTCTCTGTGTGAAATGTAAGAAGAACCGAAACCGAGACATATGGCCGTACTCAACTCAAGTCTCAAAGCTCAATTCCTCCACTTCTAGCTTGTTGCGTTTGCGTGGAATAGTGGAGCCATGGGGGCCGTCAAATACAACACACAATTAAAAAAGGAGTACAGAAAAAAAAATTGTTATGGGTTATGTGATGATATTTCAAGGATTATAATCCATTTGAATTTGATCTATTTTAAGAAATATAAATTACTACTTAATATTTGTATTTGAGAGTGTCTTTCAAATGTCATTCTTTTTCATAATTGTATTTTTAAGTTTAAAAGTAAGAATAATTTGGAAAATTTTATAATTTTGGTGCTTTCATTTTTTAAAAGTTGATGTAATTTGGGGACATTTCAAAAATAAATAAGAAATATTTTTTGTGTGAGGGAGGCGTTACATGGCGAAAGTTCCTTTCATTTTGGGGTTGTCGTTGGTGGTTATTTATGATTGGTACATTGACCTACACAGTGAAGTAGTCTTACTTTAAACAGAAACCACAAGGTGCTACCGTACTGTTCTTACGACTAAAGGAAAAATAAGTAATGAAAGAGATAAAAAAGATGAGGCCTTTTGGTTTTTTTTTTTGGGGGGGGGGGGGGGGGGGGGGGAGGGTGTGGCGCGACACTCCCACTTGTTCCACTAGTAAAAAGCAACGCATCGTGCCCTGCCCAAGTGGTCCTCAACAAAACCTCCCCATTTGCATTTAATGACTTGGCTTCTTCTCCTATACTCAACTGCCATTGCAAAATCAAGTAGGTTATGATTTGGTTGTATTTATTGCCATGATTATGCATTGGAGTCAGTGTATATGAGTGAAGAATGGGACGACAATTATCATAATGAGACAATAACTAAGATGTATGTTATTGCAACATTATGTAATTAAATTTGTAACATAATGGACAATTTAATGAGAGATGGCAGAGTAATTTAATTCCTATGTCTGGTATCTCATCAATGTAACGGAAGATAGTAATAAGGAGTGAGTTATGTGCCATATGGATGGTCATGTGATCATATGTGAATGTGTTGTGGAGGAGAAATAAGGAGCTAGACTTGACTTCGGTCTTCTGGTCACTATGAGCAAAATTGTTTAAGGTACTGGAGAGCAAATATGCGTAAGAACCTATGGAGTAATCATGATTGTGAGGCAATCTTGATAACAATGTTCTTATATAACCAAATACGGAAATCGAAATACATGGTAAATTTTGTTTATATTACAAGGTTGGTCACGTCTTACCTAATGCATAAATTGTTTTTATCTTATTTATGAAGTGACAACAGTTGGGGCTGGACTTTTAAACTATACCAAGAAAATGCAGTTTGAGCTAAGTGCTCAATTTGTTCATGTTCACAAACTTTTTTTAAAGAGTTGTTCTAGGGTCATTTACACTACTGTAAAATTATTATTCATTTTCCAATTCTCTCCCCCCAAGTGCAGCTCAATAGGCACGTTATAGTGCGTAGAACTTCTGGCGACAGCAAGGACTATGATTAGGCAACTCTGCTAGGGATCACTTGCATATCCAGAGCACAATCTACATAGCTGAGGACCCAAATTTGTTGGAGTAAAATAGTATGACTATGTTGAATATTAGAGTAGCTAATGTGCTTTCATCCACGATGATCAAATAAGTGAATGGGAGAATGTGTTATAGATGAACCAGTTAACTAAGATGTTCTCAAGCGAGTTGATGAAGTGAGTTGATAAGCAGGTTGTATATTAAGCTCAACTGCTTTGTCTAGCTGAGGTTTATTGATTTGCTTATCTTGGTTAGCTAAAATCAAATGACTCCAGCTTGTACAATGAAGCTCATGTTCTATCAAAAATTTGGCTTTTTAAATCAAATTATATGAGCACGAGTTTGAGGCCTGCTAAGCTTGTTTTTCATACGCTACTAATACAAAGCATCTTGGCATATGGTGCTCTTCAAAGAATGCTTGGTTTTCTTCTGGCTTCATGCATTAACGATAAAGTTCAGGTCATGCATTACGGCACTACTAACATTATCCAATATGGATCTTATGCTCATACATTAACAATACTGTTCAGGTCATGTATGACAACAACAACATCAATATCCATGAATACCATGGACAGTGGTAGAGCCACTAAGGAACAAGGGGGGTCAATTTATCCCCCATCTTTTTGGGGGAAAAAAATTAAATGTGGGATATTCTGGTGTAAACAAAAATAGATATATATTAATTAGTTCTTAGATATTTCACAAAGGAGTGCATAGCAAAATTGGTTGGACATCTATTGCTTCATGTGGGAGGTCATGGGTTTGACTCCTTATGCTGTCTTCTGTGCAATTTTTTTTTTAAAAATCTTTTTAAAAATCTATCGAATGACGATATCATGCTTTATTATCAAAATATGAGATCTTGTTGAGGATAAATTTCTTAATTGTATTAGCTACGTACTTCATTTTTAGAACTATTAAAGTTTATGTTATGTGTATTATTAATTTTGCCCCCTTTGCTTTGAATCCTAGCTCTGCTCTTAATCATGGATCCTGCTCAGTAGGGTAACGTCTCCACTGAAAAGAGCATGCGTCAGTTCATTTAACTTTCCCGGATGAACTCTTTTGCCCCTTAGATGTAGAATTTGTCAGGGTGTTTGTGCTTCCCGAAGAGGTTATGAAAAAGTTCTCAGCTGTGGGTTTAACTTTGATGATGCTGTATTGTTGACTTCAAATGTGGAATCTTTAGTAGCTTGGGAAGAAGCCTGCTCCCCAAAGAAGTTTGGTGAATTGGAGATCAAGAATCTGGAGCTTTAGAATAGAATTTGTTGGTATCAAGCGTCCTTGGAATATAGCTCAAGGGAAAGTTTGGCGTGTGGGCTGATGACAGTTTTCGCCAACACGCGGTGGTTAAAGTCTCTGAGTGACTTATTGGAACAGCATGAAACCATACTGGCGCAGAAGGATTTGTAACAATTTGCAATTACGAAACATTGCTTTCTTTGTGGCTTGTTGCTCAACAAAAAATGCCTGCAAAACCAGACTTGCTTAATTTGGGGGGTGTTGAGCATCATATTGGGGGACGTGTTACCTTGGGAACTGGGAAGGGTTATATGTGAAGTTCTTACATGGCTAAGATTTCAGGGTCAGGGCATGACTCTTGATTAATTGCACATCTGGGCCTTGGAAAGTCCAGACCTTTTGTGGGACTGCGAAGAAGCATGCTATTTGCTGTACTGGTTGCTGTGTTCTACCATGTTTCGTGCTGGAGAAATCAAACTGTCTTTCTGAGGAACAATCATCAATAATGTGATCCAGCAAGCGAACACCAGATTTCGCTATGTAGGAAATGACACAAAGTGGATTTATAGTTTGCCGCAGGGTAGATAACAAACTCCGAAGCCTAGGAGGGTGGCTTTGCTAGGATGTGTTTTCAGTAACTGAAAAAAGTTTTGGCCTTTCCAAGACATTTAATCTTTTTCATCTTTATATGTTGTAATTGATTTGTTAGGCTTGCATTGTAATTGTAACATAAATCTGCATTTGGTGGTGTTACAGCCTTGCCCGTGTCATCCATCTTCCCTTTCCTTTACAACATGGTATGTACGTTTCTTTCTGAGTGATCATTCAAAAAAGATTTCATTAGTGGTTCACACCCACCGCAGAAACAAATCTCATAGCTCCTAGTGTATAGTCGACTTCGTTTTGTAAGGCTAAATTTTGCTTGCTGTCTGAACATGAATATCGCATTCCACTCTGTAGGTAAGGAACTTCCATATTGCAAAAAGGGAAGAAGATGTTAGTTTTTATGCTGGTTTTGAGGGTAAGCATGATTCTCTTGGATCAACATTTTAACCCAAAAGGCCTGAATAAATCTAGTTAGAGTTGACATTTCCTTCCTTTTCCCTTTTGAAAGAAGCTGGAATTTTAACATTTCACGCTGATAGTTTTCTGTATTTTGAAGGATCTTCATACATGGTTGGAAGAACTCTCACGGCCGTTCTATGGGGAGTGATTGCTGATCGTTATGGGCGTAAACCTGTTATGCTAACTAGCATATTGGGAATGTCAGTGCCTGCTTGATTCCTGCTCCTCTCCTTCAACCCATTACCCCAAAACGTGCTTGCACTAAGATCAATTTGTTTCCCCTTTAATCAGCTGCACTGCAACTCCTCACTGATTGCACTTTTTTTTTTTTGGGGGTTGATAGTTGAGTTCCAAACATAAGTGGGTAAGACAGGGACTGATATTACACTTTGTTTTGATGTATTTTAATGGCAGAGTGGTATTCAATACATTATTTGGCCTGAGTATAAATTATTGGATGGCAATGGCTACAAGGTTCTTTATTGGAGCTTTGTGTGGTATACTTGGGCCAATCAGGGTAAGTCAGCAAGAGTTTTGTTTTGTTGTTCAAGAAGTGTATTTGGTTGGGTTTCATTTCTATTGTTGATGTTCCATGGATTTTGAAGACTGAATTATCTATGTTTTAGGTCCAATTTCCCTATAGTTGAAAAAGTCACTTTGTAGCAACTTTCTAAGCTCTCATTATAATCAGCTACAGGTAAAATGCCTCGTAAATGTCCTCTTACTTCTTTTGTGGGGTAGTTGGCCATCAGACGATTTTTAATCTAGGCTCTAATTAAAACAATAATCTAGGCTCTAATGAAAACAATCTTAATTCATAGGGGAAGGCGTCTAAATCTGAAACTCTCCTTCCCAAGCCCTACTTAGGGAGGACTGCAGGGTATGGATTAGATTTGGAATTACACAAATTCTTGTGTGGGACGGTCCCACGGTGATTTATCGTGAGACTCCCTATATGGCAACACATTTTCCTTTGAAATTTAAGAGGCAGTCAATGAGTGTGTGAGACGTCTTACGGTATAAGTAATCGTGAAAAGGTCTTACACCTATTGGAATTATTTCTGTCTAAAAGATTTGCCACTATGTTGGTTGACTTCCTCTTGAAAAAGCGTCGCCATCACCAGCATAATAATTTCTTGTGCTTGTACTGTGTCAACATGCAGTCCAAATATCATGAACACAATCATGTGACGTTGATATCAAAATGTTTGTTTACGTACTTATGCATATAATCCATTGCGTTCCAAGATTTCATAAATTTCCCAAATGTGTTCAAGAATAAATTTCATTCATCCTAAGTTTGCGTGGGATGGTTTATAATTGCCAGTTGAAATATGCAAGATTATTCCATGAGGATAATTCTGATTGCATCACCTTTGACATTTCTTGGTGGTTAGGCATATTGTACAGAAGTTTGCCGAAGGGAACATCAAGCTTTGGGATTGGCAATGGTATGAGTTGTCTTTGAGTTGATTATTGGGATAGTTCATTGATAGCTGACCGTCTCTGTCACTGAATGAATAAACTCAATATATTTCAGGTAACTTCATCTTGGGGTATCGGTTTGGTTATGGGCCCTGCGCTTGGTGGTTATCTTGCTGAGGTGTTTTCCTATTGCTTAATCCTGATTTCACTATTTTGATCTCCAAATAATCCTGAGTTTGATTTGATGTTCGTAAAATGAGATTGCGCATGCTGTGCTGTGCAACCTCGGTTATTTTGCCTAATTTTCCAAGCTAGATTCATACTGCCTCTGAACGTGTATCTGTTTATTTTTGTTCTGCCATCGCCATAATTCTGCTTGCAGCCTGCAGTAAATTATCCGACAATGTTTTCTCCAGATTCAATCTTTGGGAGGTAGGTCACTCCTGCTGTTTCATTACCTTATGTCATTCCATGCCTACTAGGTGCAGCCTTTTCCTTTATTGATCCACTAATTGCTCTGACTCGAATGATGAGTTGCAGGTTTCCGTACTTCCTAGTTTCTCTGGTGATATCAGCCATTGCGTTGGTTGTAACTTTTCTGTGCTTTTGGCTCCCGGTATAGGCTCTATACTGTCTCGAGTTTATGACATTCCCTAAGTAACTCGTTTTCCTCTCACTTGAATAATTTTCGGTATAATGCACTTGCACAGGTAAAATTTTCCTTAGATTCCTGCACTTTTTGACTCAATGACTGGTGACAAACTTATTGTAGGAAACGCTGCACAACCATAGTCACTGTAGCAAAATCCAGGATGAGCCTCATGATGTAGAGGATGTTGCTATCTCTACACTGGACGATGATCAGAAACAGAAAAGTGCCCGAGAAACTGCACCTTCTTGGCTCACCCTCCTGAAAAATTGGCCTTACATGTCGACTCTTATTGGGTTCTCTGTCTTCCAGCTGCAAGATATGGCTTATGCTGAGGTAACTTGCCTTTGACCTGAAACCCACATTTGCCTAATCTAATCTAGAGAGACCCAAAACTTGTCTGCTGAATATTGATTGCATTTCGTTTACCTCCTTATTCAGTGCAAGCTACAGTTCTGAAAGCTGTAAGAGTTTTGTATTCTGTTTAGATTCATTCGTCTCTTGTATTGAACTTCAACACCCCCCCCCCAAAATATTAGTGATATATTATTAACTTCCTTGGGAAATTTTTGATTTATTTATGAGCATGGCCAAAATTGTTAACTTCTACTGTTTATAATTATTAAAAAAAAACAGATCTTCTCATTATGGACCGTGACTCCTAGGTCTATTGGAGGAGTAGGTTTAACAAGTGTAGATGTTGGTCAAGCACTTGCAGTATCAGGTACACAGTCGTTCAGCTTTATATTAGCCTTCTTTGAGTTGTTCAGCTTTATATATTAGCTTTATATCAGGTACACGGCTCTGTTCAGTTGCCTTTTATCTGCTCTAAAATTTGTAGAGGAGTTGTAAAAATTTAGTCGAGTTTTGAAAGTTTAGGAGATGTGAAGTTTTGTTGAAAAGCCCTTAAATATGTCAATGAGTTCTAAAATTCCTAAGAGAGCTCTAGAATTTGTAGATAAAAGGTGAAAACTTTATTTAAAACTTTCAAAAGAAAATTTAAAAGTTTGTATGTATTCCCCAAACTTGTAAAGATGCATCGAAACCTTCAGAGTCCTGATGAAATTTAAACCCCCAAGATTTGCTCAAAAAATTCGGTATACGATTTGCTTGGAAATTAGAAGATAAAATGAACAAAGCAATATAGCTCTTTTTTACTAAAATTTTTACTCTTCCATTTGATGATTAACAACATTTCTGTGGAAGTCCCTTTTGAAGAAATCTGGGAAGATCTAGGCATATGCAACTTTATTGCTGCGAGAAAAAGTCAGATTTTGAGACATTGCTAGGATCCTTTGAAGACCCGTTAGAAGAAAGTGAGAGTAGCTAGCCAGTAGCAAGAAGAGAGCCTTAATGTCTAGTACTTTAGTGTCTCACCAGAATATCTTCAGCACTTTGAACATTTTAAGTCCACATTGTTCAGATTCAACATACTGGTCGTGAGTTCTCCTCTGACCATGTACGCTTTGCTAGAGTGTATTGTTTCTTTAATTGGTTTCTTGCTAAATGATTGCAGGCGTTGGTTTGTTGTTGTGCCAAGTGCTTATATATCCTACCTTGGAGAAATATTTTGGGCCAATCACAATTGCGCGCGTTGGTGCGGTGTGTTTTTGGATTGCATATTCATTATAACTAAATATTGCAATTGACAAACATAGATATTTTTGTCTCTTAATTCATACTGTTTTGATATGAAGGTTCTGAGTATTGCATTGCTGTCGAGCTTTCCCTTCATTGCCAAATTATCTGGCGTGGTCCTTACTGTTCTGATTGACCTTGCCTCGACGCTGAAAAATGTATTTGCGGTATGTGTGTGATCTGGTTTGTTTGTCTATTTAATATGCTATTGTGATTTTGCTGCTGTTAATTATATGTACTTGCCAATGCCTTTGTATATATCAAAGCTTCAAGTTTTTTTTTGGTTTTATTTTTAAGTTTTAATGTCAATCGCTACCAGGAATGTTGTAAAACCCACTTTGCATTCCCACCCCCCCTTCTTGTAAAACACAATTTGCATTCGCCCCTTTGCGTTCTAGTTGTGGGTAATTACATGTCATGATTGCATTCTGGAAATGGAAGCCAGAACTAGAGTGAATTTCCGTAGTTGCTTTTATTTGCATGGTGCTTTTAGCTTTCATGTTTAACTTGCCTGCATCTGGATCTTGGCAAGACCTGCTTAGGTGGGATTCACATTAGATGATGTAAATACGAGGTATGCATCATTGTCAGTGCAGTTTTCTGACTTTTAAAACTGGCAGGTATTTATCCAAACAGGGTTTTATCTCTTGCAAAATAGAGCTGTGGTATGTTTCGTTTTTCTTCTTTTTTTATTCCCCCTCTATTTGAGTTTTCTACATAATTAAGCTGCCTTGAGTTCACAATCTTTTGGGTTCCCATTGCAGACACAACAACAAAGAGGAACTGCTAGCGGCCTTTCTCTGTGTCTGATGTCTTTCTGTAAAGCAATTTCTCCTGCTGCTGCCGGATATCTGTAAGAATTCTTTTGTTTGTTGGTGGAGTTTAATGTGGCTGTATTGGAACCACTAATCTTTCATTTTTTTTTCTTTTCTCCTTTTTTTTTGGGGGGGGGGGCTATTCAATATGCATTGCTACAATTTTGTTATTTTAAAAAAAAGGGAAATCTTCCTAAAGATGGTTGGTATTGGCATTTCTGTAACTAGACTTTGGAGGAATCCACATTGGGAATGGTATTGGAACTTGTCGTGCGTTTTTCCATTTGTTTGGGCATTTTCTTTCTAATTTCAGAGTTTTCTGTTTGCAGTCTTTCTTGGTCAGAAACGCGTCTGACGGCTCATTTCCTTCCAGGCATGTCTACCATTGAAACATAAATAATTTGTTTTTTAGTTGCGAGCTTTGTTACTCTTTATTTCACCTTGAGGACCTCTGTCAAACTTTTGATACTCGAAATGAATGTGAAACTTAATGCGGCATTTGAAGCCAAAACACAAAATTTTCATGGACTTGGCAAACTCAGCACTTCAACCACAAACCTCAGGTCAGATTCTTACGATTGAGTCCGCGTAGCATATGGTCAACATCATTTTATAACAAAAACCATGGTATAAAGCTATTTTTTTCACAATTCTTGTATTTTGTAGTTCAATAAACTTCATTTTAATTGACAATTTGACGACTGTATATTGCTGCAATGTTAAGTTTCCCTTGTGTAAGTGTATCTTACCTGTCAACTTGTCTTGCAGGACCTCAAATTGTTTTCTACATTATGAACATCGTATTATTTATTGGGTTTTTGATGACTTTCAAGCCTTTCCTCGCCAAGCCAACCCACGAATATATTTAATACAAGAGGCAGTCCGGTGCACAAGCATACCATATTCACGAATGTATTTAATGCATTGTAAGAAAATCATGTAAAGCATTGATCTGGGTGAGAAACGGCATTGTTTTTTCCCCAGATTGGTGCACAGTAGGGTTGGGCATTCGTGAACCAAAAACAAATATTTTTTGGCATTACTAAGAAAAATTACACTCTTGTCCTTTTTAATTTATTATTTTAATTTATTATTTTAGTCTTGCGGCTAAATTACTATTTTGTCTTTTTTCTTTTTTTTAGTTTTATTCGTTTTCGTTGTTGCTATAATTAGTTATCTGAGAGTCATTAATATTCATGGTGGGTTGAAACCATTCCGTGCATTCAAATGTGAGCTAATAAGGCTATATTATCTTTAATTAAATTTATAGTAATTGGATGTACTCTTTCTGGTAGAGTGGTAAGATAATTTAATCTAGCTTTATAGTGATTTAATAAGTTTTGTCTTATACTTCTAATAGTATAGTCAAAAAATCTAAGGTAAGTTCAAGTTCCATCTTGTGTATAGTAATTTAAGTTAGGTAAATTAAAACTTTGTCTAGGTAGATAATCTCCTTGGTTTAGTTTAGAGTTTGATTGCAGTCTATTTTTATAGCTCATGTTTAAGTTTTGATTTCTTATACGAGCATTTAATATGTGGGACTAGAATAGTTGTATACTTGCATTGCTGTTTTCTATGCAACAATAATTTAATAATTGAAGGATGTCGAAGACACCAAAGGCTTCTTGTTTTCTTTATTAAATTGCATGCATAGTTTGATGAGAGGTCAGAGGTATACGTTTATACTTTTATACACCGATTTAGTTTAGTCGGTTAATTTTGCTGGTAAGCTCTTTTAATTTTAGGTTTCATTTGTTGGTAGGCTCTGATACCATTAAGATGTGAGTTTGGCAACTTTTTGTTTAAAAAAAAGGTTTAAAACTCTTTGATGAGAAAACATAATTGAACAAAGAATAGATTAAAATTGGTTTAATTTTTTAGAAATGGTACTCCCGAAGTAATAAATCAAACTATCAACATAAAAAGCCAGGAATTATACCTTCTTTTTCCTCAGTCTTTCCTGGAGATAAGTTGCTCTTCAGTCTGTTGACACGCTCTTCCTCTTCACGGGCCTTACTAGACTCACTTCGACTTACAAAATATTTCTCTCCTCTCAAGAATTTAGAAAGAATAATGATATAGATTCGAGAGATTTTTTGAATATACTTCTTTGTTATTACTCGGCTTCCCAGGAAAAGGAAAATTAAAACATGACAGCGAGCAGATAACTATTTAGGTGATCAATTCTTCGCCCAAAATGTTTTTGCCTTTTTCTTCTAAGACAGTCCTATTTATAATGCATTAAAGATATGCTTCCTATCCTAAAGTTCGTACAAGGAGATAACTAGATAAGGTGATCTAATCATATCAAGTGACAAATTTTTAGATATCTCATGCTAAAGATAAGATTAGATAATAGTGGACTAGTGGTCCTTGATAATAGCTGGCAATCTGGCATTATAGTTGACACTTGACAGTCTTGGCACTTTATTGGTTGATTGCATTTGATAATAATTGAAGACACGTGACAGAAAAGTCCAAAGTCTTGAGATCCTGTAGAGATAAGGGGTGTAGTTATCGACAAGATCTGGGTCTTACATTTGGCTTGTTTAAGGCAAAATCTTGGCCGTTAGCAGTAAAGCTTGTTTTTCTTCTTCTTTTTTAAGTATTTCAGCGAATTTGCTTCTAACAGCTGTCGATCCTTGAAAGTTCTCGGGTTCCAGTTGAAATAGAAATTTTAATAGTTCATCGTCATATTTTCTGTTTTGCATTCCTTCTTGCATTCCTTCTTTTGTGACAAGGACATAGTCAGCTCCTCGTAATAAACATTTTAGTCTGGATGCAGAAAGTCGATCTCCATGATATTTAACAACTATAGCTCTACTAGTTCTTTTGTAGTTTATCCATGATTCATTAAAGCAAATCTGATTAAACTTCTTAGAAGCTTCAATATTTAGTTGAAAGTTTTCTGACATATGACCAAGTTGAATAATGCTGATTTGGGGATATTTCCAATTTCAAAATCCTTCTCAGATGGAATAGTGTGGAATTTTACAAAAATAGAACATTGTTTGAAAGTTTTCAGAGTTTGGATTATTTCTGTAGAGAAATGTGATAGTTCTGTGAGTTTCTGATCTGGATATATAAGATCAATATATCCAAATGCATATATCTAGTGGATGGTAGCTGGGTTTGCTCCAGTGTAAGCTGTGAGTTGAGCAAATAAAGATTTTCCTCCACTGTGAAAGATTTGTGGAGCTTCATTTAGTTTCCAGTAAACTCGCTAAGTAATCTTGTGATATCCTGCAAGGAATAGGTCACGTATATCAAAAAGAACAAATCTTTTAGTTTGTGTAGTTGAAGATATAGTTCTTTTTGATAATAATTTTGCCTTAAGCTCTAGCATTTCCTTCTCCTTTTCGAGAAAGGGAGAGCTTGAACTAAGCTCAGTAAGAGTTGTAGTAGTAGTTTGCATAGTTGGAGAAGTCATTGGCTTCACAGAACTAATAGTTATCATAGGTGATATAGTTGATGAGGGGGATCTCAGAGAGTTAATAGTTTTCAGAAGTTCTGAAATGATGGTTCGTCCTTGCTCAAGATATTTCCTCATATCATTGATAGTTTCTGTAGTTCCTTTAGCCAATTCTTCAATCTTAGTTCGAATATTCATAACAATATCTTGAATTCCAATTTTTAGATGCTCTAAATTTACTGTAACATTTTCTAGATATTCGTTGAAGTCATGGTAATGTCTTCAAGCTCTTTGAGCCTTTCTGGAGTTGTCATTGTCAAGATATTACGCTTCTCTGGTTAAATAGTCTGCACGAAAGTTATGGTTTCTTGAAACATGCTCATATGTAGCATTAAATTGAGATAAAAAAGTTTGCCATCATGAAGTTTTCTCATATGAGGTCCATTGTCTAACACTTGTCTAACAAAGGTAGTTGCGGCTTTATTGTCAGTTAAGACTTTAAATGGTTTGGGTAAAAGGAATAATCTCCGCTTTTTAATTCCTCGTATTATAGTTAAGATTTCCTTTTCCATTGTATTATAATTTTCTTCAGTTTGAGAAAAAGTTCCGCTATGATATCCGCATATTTCGTTAAGATCGGTTTTTAATACTACTGATTATACTTTATCAGATGTATCGGTTTGCATTATTAAATTATCCTCTGGTTGGGATAATTTTAATTGTGGTAAATTTTTGCATTCTTCTTTAAGATTTTTAACTATTTGAGTATTTTTAATGTGTGTCCACATTTTGTAGTGAGATAGACAGTATATGGAGTTTGTGTACATTTAGCAAACTATTTAAGGAAATCATTTCCTAGCAGAACATCATATCCTTAGTTATATTGTAAGACTAGAAGAATATTAAGAATTTTATTTTCAAGTATAATAGATACATTACTTTGAACTAATTGTAGAGAAGCGGTAGTAGGATGAACTCCTTTAATTTTGATTCTTCTATCAGATGAAAGTTTTTTCCATTTAGGCAGTAGTTGTTATATCAGTTTTTTTAACTGTTCTATCAATGTAAGTAAGAATGGGAAACTGTAATTGCTTTATATTCTTTCAAGAATAATAGTATTTTGTTTATCAATTAAAATGATTTGAGTGGGTTTTATACCATAAGTATCGAAGTGATCTAAAAAGTTCATTTCGAGTAAAATATGGTAATATTCATTATTGATAGAATGGTCAATATAACATTCATATTCTAAAAGAATAGAACTAGGGATTTTCATAATTATTTTAGATTCCTGATTAAGAGTAGATTTTCTTTCGTGATAAGTAACAAAGTTATATTCAGATGCAGTGATGACTGGAATGGGTAAAGGTATTCAATGACAATGTGATGCTGCAATATCAATTAAGACCTTATTTTCTATCCATTTTTGGTCGTTAAAATATTCTAACTTAACTTTATAAGTTGAATAAGTAGAGGTTGTTTTGATACTTTTAGGTTGAAATCTAGGTATTCTAGTTATGCTAAACTTCTTGATAGAGTTGATGGATTTACAATTCTCATTTCCTTTTCTGTATATGAAAGTCGAGGTGCTTCATAACTACTAGAAGCCTCTTCTTCTTCTATTAATTGAAAGTCAATTACGGTAGGTAATCTTGCTTCTTGCATAGGAGGTGGAATAACGGTGCTTACTGTTGAAAAAATAGGATGTATTGTTATTTTCCAGTTTGTTTTATTTCTTTTATCGGGAAATTAATATTAGAGAAATTATATAATTCTTTACAGTAAAATAATAATGCATTATTTTCTGGTTGTAATCCTATATAAGTTAGAATTTTAAATTGTAAAGTGAGAGTATCTTCAATATTTTTACTTCTTAAAGTGTCTGAGTAATTAGGATAACATTCGAAAATTAATTTCTTATAAATAAGTTTACCTTTTAGTGTTATTAAATTGCTATTTTGTATATTTGTAAATCTTTGATCATGAAGTGATAAAATAATAGGTGAATTAATAGCTTCTTTAAAACATGCTTTTACTGTGATTTGTATTCCTTGTAGATGAACATATTTAATTAAGTCTTAATCTCTTGCTGGAATTTCACCAAAAAATTTTCCAATTATTTCTTGAGTCATTAGTCTTAGCCTTATATTTCTTTGTAAATGTTAAACTGTAACAGGTTGTTCCATTGTATATAATTTAAAATATCGTATTAACTTTCTTGTTAGAAATCATCCATTTTCTTCATAAAGCTTCTTGGGTCCTTTAGATATAAATCAGTTGCTATTATTTCTGAATATAGTTTTTGATTAAAGGTGATTACTTCTGTATAGTTTTCATTATTTTCTTGTTCTTGTTGCTGTATTGTATCTATGTTTTCAGTATTCATTTTTCGTATATGAGTAGCTTTCTGTTTCAGATGTTTCTGTTTCTTCTTCTGAGCTAATAGATTCACAGCAACTAATAACTACATCATATTCAGTAGAGTTTATAAGGTAAAGTTCTTCCTGTATTTCTTCAAATTCTTCAGAAAATAATTTTACTATATTAGCTTTTCTTTTATGATAATCTATAGATTTATGTCCAATTTCTCCATAGTTCCAACATTAACATGTTGTAGATTTTTTTATTTCTTTTATAGTATCTATTTTTTGAATCAAAATCTTCTTGAGATAGTTTCTCATGTCTAAAATGCTTACTACTTTTTTATGGTTTATTAATAGATTTTTCGATTTTTGCTTTATCGGTTCTTTGATTTTGAATTCTGTCTTTTAGAAAATTGTTTCTTTGGTTTCCTTTTAGGAGTACTTTTCTTGATTTCTTTCTTAGGATTTCGCTTTCGTTTAGGTCTATAATTGGGATAGTTTTCACATCCATATTGTCCTGGTTCTTTTATATCTTCACAACATAAATTAACTTCTTTAATGTGTCTTCTTTGATTTTCTTGTAGGCAAAGACGAATCATTTCTCGAGTAATTATAGTTTGAGTTGGTGCTACAGATCTGAACACTGTGGGTTGCCTAGCAAATTCTTCAAATTTTTCGGAGAAATGTTTACTCCACAGATTAAGAAATTTATTTAGTAGTAATTGTATATAGGTTTCTTGATTTTCTGTAGAATCATAAAGTTCATGATAATATTTGTCGAATTCACAAAAGAAACTCCTAAAGTTGCATAAGTTACAAATTCATAGATTGGTTAATTTATATAGTGCTTCTCTTCCTCTTTCAGTTTTCGCATTGTCTTGATTTTCTACATATTCATATCCTTCAAACTGTCCAATAAGATATTTTACCATAGACCATACTCCTTCTTCTATACTAATTACTAAATTTCGTTTTACATCTAATTTTATTAAGTTTCTTATACCAAGGGAGATTCCATTAAACTAATTAGCTATTATTGCTTGAAATAAATTAATAATTAAGTTGCAGATGGCGTTTACGTCTCTATCATCGTCAGCATAATTTGGTTCATATATTGGATTTAATATAATCGCTGCTTTCCACACATCTAAAGCTTTTCTTTTATCAGTTACACAGTCTATATTTAGAAAATATCCAAAATATGATACTGGTTCTTGAATTAAAGGGTTTTTTGGTTTGAATTCTTCATTTGTCATTGACTTTCATTTGGTATTGTAGAAATATCGTCGGCCTTTAGCTTTGTGTTTATGGGTTTCTTTTGAATGGGAAGGATTTGAACTTTCTCCTTGTTCGTAATATGGATTGTTGTTTCCAACACTACCAGTTGACATTCCTGATTGCATATTTACTTGCTTTACCATTTCAGATATTTGTAGATCTTCAAATTCTTTTAATGGTTCTTCAATAGGTTTATTATATTCTCCTATTATGACATTTCCTCTTGCTTATTTTCAATAATTTGTCGAGATGTTTCTCCGTTTATCTTTAATGGTCTTTCTTGATATCTTCTAACGTATTTTCATCATCACTTTTGGGAGTTATTTTTTCTGGAAGTTTAGCTTCGAGTGGTTTGTGTTCTTTATTTTGTTTAGGCTTCATGACTCCTTCAAATGTTATATTCATAAGTTGCATTTGTATTACGAGTTGTTGAATTGCTTCCTTTATTTCTTTTATGTCGGTCTTTACTTCTTTAAGTTCTACTTCGATTTGAAGAAAACTCATTATTTAGTCTTGGTTGTTAAACCAATATTCTGTATCAAATTGGTCTAGATTATTGTTATTGTCTAAGTCAAAATTTTCTATAAATTTGAGATAAGTTCTTCTTTCTTCTTCATAAATTAATAGGTTCAATCTATCTTCAGCTTTCCAGATTAATTCTTTAAAACTATTATTTATTCGAAGGTAATCAAGTTTTTGAATATAACAACGTTCACTTTGTTTAATTTCTTCTTTAGAATAAGTTTGATATAAATTAAGTATAAATTCACAATTACGCTGCGAAGTTATTTTTAGTTTTGGTATTTTAGGTGTTTCCATTATTGAGCATAAATTCTCACAAGTCTTTCGATTAAAGTAATTATTTTTGATTCAAAAATGATAGATTTATATCTGTTTTGACACAAATATTTTATTAGTTGTAGCACATCGGTGTCTCCATACATTCCACATTCTATTTCTTGCTTAAATTGTTCAAAGTTCATATCTAATGCTTTTTGTGTTTTGGCATAAACAAAGGCAAGAAAAATGAAAAAAAATGAAAAAGCGTTTCCATTGAAAAAAAAATGAAAAAAAAAATGGAAAAATCTCAAAAATTCAAAGAGAGTTGTGAATAAGAGTGTTCGGTATGGATGTATTCTTTTATGTATACTCATTTCCAATGTTCAATTTATTGTGGGGTGTGCTCTTATTTTATGTTTTGAGAGAGTGTGCGTTCATTATAATTGGTGTAAGTGATAGTTGCTCATTAGCTTTGGGTTTTAGCTCCTCATTATCCCAAATCATTTGTCCTTCTCTTACCTTTAACCCGTAGCCCCATTACAACCTCGAGAAGTCCTTTTGATTATTGTTTTGCATATTGTATTTTAGTAGTGGAGAATTGAGAATCTTAGCACGCCTAGGGTAGTTTGTATGATTGAAAGAGAATTAAGTGAACCTTGTTATATCTTAAACACATGAACGGGAATGTTCCACATAGCCACTAAACTGAGATGCTACCAATCATGCTTGTACATAATTTCTAAGTGGGGTGAAAGATTGTGTATAATTGTCATTAGTAGGGATTAAGATTCGTTGATGTGTACATTGTGTTTATATGTGATCTAGCATTTTGGTTGCTTGAGTGATGTAGTTTGTTGGAATGTGTACATATTTTTCCCCGGTGTTGTATATACTTTGAAAAAAAAAACCGAAAAGATTTTTGATTTTCTGTTTTTTGCTTTCTTTATAGATTTTGTGGGTACATCTTCTGCAAACCTTTACAAGACCTTCCTCATCCAGTAGGGGTAGCATAGGGATTTAAAGGGCTTGTTGCACATGCTAAGTGCACTGTAATTCCTACGAAAGTGAGTTAGGATTTGTTTTGTTTTCTTTTTCTAGGATTTTTAGTTTTGTTTACTCAAGGACGAGCAAAACTTAGGTGTGGGGGTATTTGTTCAACTTAAAATTACGATATTTTATATCATTTTATTATCTATTGTTTGCTCAAAATAAATGATTAAATTAGGATTTTAATATGTGTTTGTTTATTTGGTAGGAATTGGAAGAAAACATGAGAAAGAAATAAATAATGAGCTCCAATAAGGAATTGGACCAAAAAGAGAGAAGAAAAAGAAAAGGTTAGACAGAAGCCCACGTCCAGTGTAGACCGAGGCCCAAATTGAGGCCCAACCGAGCACTTACTCCCGTTCTCCTTCTCTTCTTTTCTTTCCCTTCCACTTTCTCGGCCCAACAGACAGCAGACCAGGCCCAGTCCGTGACCCAGACCCGGCTCCCCATTTTAGTTAATCTGCCACGCGTGCAGCTCACGTGATGCTGCCTCCCCCCCCAATTCTCTTCCTTCTTCGTGATTCCCACTAGACCAGAGAAGCCCGAGAAAACAGAGCCCCTGGCAGTGCTCCTTCATCTTCCTCCACCATAACCGCCGGCCTCTTCTAGTTCATTTTCCTCCATTATTCATTCTAGGAGTGGACAATGGGTAGGGTACCCATTGGGTTAAGTGGGTAGGCCAATTTAAAATAGGGTCAATAAAGGGTCGGGTCAATAATGGACCGAGTCACTAGTGGACCGATCCATTAGGGCATATTAACGGGCCAGGTCGTGTCGCCCCATTAACGGCCCATCTAGTGACCCATTATTTTTTTAATCTTACTTCACACACTAGTTTACATGTGTCAATTAGTTAAGATTATTACCAACACTTTATACATGACAATAATTATTATACATAGTATTTTTTGTGCAAATTTGTTTCATTTTAAAACCGACCAAAAGCGGGTCGCCAATGTGCCGACCCCACCCGACCCGTTTATTTGCACAAAAGGCCCAACCTAGCCCAAATAATTAACGGGTCGACCATGATCCGACCAGGTCCACTTTGTAAACGGGTCGGCCCTAACCTGACCCGACACGTTCCATTGCCCACCCCTGATTCATTCCATTAATTCTACTGGTCGTTACTCTTCAACAACATCATCACCCTTGACGATTTCAAGTAGAAAATCAGGAGCCGAAAGCAGAGAATAAGAGGGAGGTAGGGAGCGACTTTAGTTTTTGACATGTCGTTTTTCGATTCTTTTTGGTGTCAGTTTTAGAACTAGGTCATGGTTCCACAAATTGGTGTAATATGATTTTAGGTTGATGGTTGATTGGGATTGCAATTCAATCTTTCACGATTTGGTGCGAATTTCCATCGGCTTTGTTGCCTCGTTTAGCGTTGACAGATTGTAGCTGAATCGAGTGTTTCTATGCAATTCGGTGCTCACTGTGGTTCAGGTCTCTTCTAAGTTATGCTCTGCTTTGCTCTGCTTCGATGGAAGTGTGGCTGAATCGAGTGTTCTTAATAAATGAATCATTACAGTTAAGTGTTGGTGGGTTCTAATTATTTGCAGTTTGGTGCTTCTTATTTTGGGCAGTTTGTAAAGAGTATAGTTCACAATTTCAAGAACTAATCTTGTTTATTTAGTCTATTAATTTGTGAAGTAACTTGACCTTGGAGTTACTTAATTTAGTATTTAGTCTCAATTTCGATGAAAATTTAGCTAAACTAATCCCTGAAGATCGACACCCGTAAATATTACATTGATAAGTCGTATACTTGCGGGAATCACAATAGTTCTTAACATGTAAGCTATGATGTTTTGTTCGTCTTTTATGTTTACTTGTGCTTCTCAAACTTTGGTTTACAATAATCTGGAGGGGAAAATCATGGGGTTGAATTTCCACATAATACCATGTAAGAGAAAGAAGTAGATCTAAAATCCCACTCTTATTTGATCTTTAATTTATCAATTCTTGATGAAGCCAAGCAATAAGGAGTCAAACAAACAGCAAAATGCTGCCTATGGAAGCCCTGCTTAACCAATTTCCGATTTATGCTTTAAAAAAAGGAAACAGTGAAAACTGAGTTTTATTCTCTTTTATCTAACTAATTTAATCTGGCAATTTGCAACATTGCATACATGAAGCCATCAAATGCCTTCCTAAGTGCAAATTTGAAACAAAAATAGATCTACAAAAGCTCCCAAGATCTTCCAAGCTCGTCTTCAAAATTGGAAGCTCCAACACACACAGGATTTCCACCCACCCATGACGGTATTAGCGCCGTATCATCCTCCATTTTCGTTCATCTCATCTGTCACAAATTTAGAAATGGCTTCCAAGTTACCCCCCCCCCCCAATATAATACAAGCATAGTCGGCACATTCGCCTGATGCCATTCTTAGCTTTGGACCATCTTCCTCTGCTGAACTGGCCGGCTTCTCCTTTCTTCAGTCAGCTCTCATTGCAGTTGAGACTTGTGAAGGCGAGTTGGCTTTCAGGTTGGCGCCTTTCATGCTCTGCTCAAACAATCAAGATGCCATCAGAAAATTGAACTTTGCACTATATGTGAAAACCCGCTTAGCATAACAAATTAAATCCAGGGCAATGTCACACAACCGTTACAGAATGCAATCAATTCATCAGGGAGTTGATCTTGGGTTGCAGAGGAGAGGATTAAGCACTAACAAACTAACAATACTACTGGAATTCCAAAAAGGACTACTGGAATTCCAAAAAGGAGGACTGGATAAAGCAGCTGAATCAATATTGACGGCAAAAACGTCAGGATGGTCCTTAAGTCTTAACAAAAAAAATTTCAATCACAATCATTTTCATTCATCTTCACTTGTTTCTTTCTGAAGGCTGAGTAATTGGCCCAAATGAATTAATGCCTTGGATGACTTGGGTTTGATCGGTTTCAACTACAACGTCTTTTACATCATCATAATTTGCAACTTGAAAAGCTTCTGAAATCTAAGGATGAACTTGGAAGACTTCTGGAAAGCAAGAATAATGCATATGTTTGTTGGGTTTTTTCCCCATCCTAGCCTATAGTAATTTTCTCCCCTCATAGATTGACTGAAATTCAGATTTTGCGATTCAATTTTCTCCGAGGATTAATAGTTCTTTTTTGGATAGAGTAACTAAAGTAGTTACTACTGTAAATATCAAGCTCCTTACTATCCCCAAACTGGGGTGGGGTATGACATATATATATATATATATATATATATGTATATATATATATATATATGTATATATATATATATATATATATATATATATATATATATATATGTATATACATATATATATATATATATACATATATATATATATATATATATATATATATATATATATAATACATATATATATATATATATATATGTGTGTGTGTGTGTGTGTGTCGGTGGGTGGGTGTGTGTATAATACAAATGTATGTGTGTGTGTGTGTATATATATATATATATATGTGTGTGTGTGTGCGCGCGCGTGCGTATGCCCATGTGTATATGATCGACTTCAAAAATGTAACTGACAAAGGGTCCTATAAGTTCACAACCTTGATCTTAGGTCATGCAGTCTTGTTCTGCCGGCTCACGACAGCAATCCCATCCCCAGAATTCTTTGGGTTGAGCATTGCATCAGACAAGCTTAATACCCTTTCCCATTACACGAAAAGCTCAAACCTGTGACCTTAGCTAATGCTACATCTCGTTTGACACTCAGCACTCCAATACCATCTCCGGAATTAATCTCTTCAAGGGTTGACATTGCATAAGAGCAACATTTGCTGAGCTCAAATCTTCGATTATTCTCGCTTGATCAATTGCTATTTCCCAGTTTAATTTGATGGTCATTTCATCAATATTTCCTTAGTTGAATGTTGATCCGTTGAAGAATTAATCTGATACGTATGTATTCCTGCCTCGCCATTTTCTAACCAATCCTTAGTAGAGCAAACAATGAACTAAGCTCAAAATTGAGTCAGTTTTTGGCATACATAAGTGCAGCTGGATCCAGTTACACATAAATAAGTTCAGCTACACAAAAATAAGTTCAAAATTGAGCACAAGTAAATTCAGTCCAACAAAACTAAGCTCAATTCAGTTTGATCAAACCAAAATAAGTTCACTTCATATAAGTGCAGCAAATGTAAGTTCAAAAGAACAGGGCCTAAGTTAACATTGCAATATGTCACAGACTAGTGATACTAAAGCAAAAAGGCAAAAGCGGAAGGACCACCCACACTACACCCACATCACAGATAAGCTGCGAACCCAAAAAAAAAAAAAAAAAAAAAAACCCAACATCGCCCATAGATGAAGAAATGTTTTAATAAGAATTTAAGGTCAGAAGGTATGAATGCAATAATCTTGATGTGCTGAAGGCATTTGTACATCTCAAACCCTCTTTTGCTTCTCTCCCTCCAAATAATCCAATGAATAGCACTGTTAGGCGATAAATTGTCGTATTTTACGTGCCTCTTTCACCCACTTTTAGCTCGTATAATAACTTAATCTTAGGATTTTTTACTTGTTTTATTTATATTTTGCGGGAAATAACTTCAAATTGAGCAAACGTCGCGAAAAGGAGCGAAGACGGGACAAAGCGAAGAAAAAGCAACAAGCGAGAAGGAACAGCAGGCGGCCGAGCCACCCGTGCCAGAGAAGTGGCCACGGTCGTGCTTGTCTCCTCGGTTCGCCGTTTCGCTTGATTTTTCTATTTAACCCTCCTTCGGGCGTTTCACTGCGGGTCGCTCGGGCTTCTCTATGCAATTTTTAGGTTAGGTTTTAGGTTAGTTTACCAAATAAAAACCTCAATAGGAGGATTAGATTAAGATTGAAGATTGTAATATCGAATTCAAGCTTTGGATTTCAAGTTCTTCTATCAATCAAGACTAAGTTGCCTTCCCTTTTCTCTTCTTTTTTATATGTTGTTCATGTTTATGTTTTGCTAGTTTAATTCTTGTATTTGAACTGTTAGTTTATATATTTTGTTTTCATTGTTAATTCATCTTTAGTTAGTTTGATTAGATTGGATTAATTTCATTCTCTTCCTTCTCTTGCTCATGTTTGCCTTCTTCTTTGCTAGTTTAGATTTACTTTGAGTTTTTGTGTTTTGTTAATGATTGATGATTGATTTGTGTTGGATTGGATTATGGCTAGCCCTTGATGACTAATTAATCTTGTTTATGTGCCCCAGCCCTATCTTGTTTATGCCTATAATTTAGAGTTTTTCTTTCATGCCCGCCAAGTGTTGCATGAAATGCTTGAAAGAGTTTTCCATCCTCCTTATTAAGGTTTAGGGAGCGTTGAGAGACAAAACCTTTACCTAGTGTGATTTAATAGACGATTAAGTTTTAATATGAAAATAATTAAGACCCTACTTGGGATTTAGATTGTAACCCTATAATCCTTCAACTTTTAGTCCCATGAGAATATGCGACTTTAGTTTTAGGATAGTCTTCAACCTTGAGAGAGGGAGGAGATGGACTTAATTGACAATCTCTCCATTCGTGATGCATGCTTGGGAATGTTTGGTAGGGCTAGTAACTGATTCAGTAGCATAGTCGTGCTATTAATTCCAACCTAGGTGTTTACTCTTCTCCTGTTCGTTTCACCTTTTTAGTTGTCATTGTTCTCCTAGTTTAATTCCAAAATTCCAATTGTGATTGTCTAGCTTAAGTAGTTAAATTAGTTCTAGTAGTTGGAAGCAAGTTCCTCGTGGATACGACCCGTACTTGCCGGTTGCTAGCTACAGCTACGCCGTGCACTTGCGGTATTTTTAATTTAACAAGTTTTTTGCGCCGTTGCCGGAGAACTTGCGCCTTCCATATTAGAACTGATTCGAATACTCTAGACTAGGCTTTCCTTTTTCTTTTGTTTTAGTTTATAATTCTTCTTCTTCTTGCTAGAAACTATTTACGCCTTGGTAGTGTTTGCTTTTGTATACGCAGGAGGAGTCAAAGGGATCAAGACCTTATCCCATTGGATCCTGAGATAGAAGCAGCAGCACGCAGGCGTAGCGGCGAAGCAAGAAGGAGGAAGAAAGTGGAAGCAGCGATGGTAGGGCAAGACCAGGGTGTTGCGCGACTACACCCTGTCACGAGCGTCGGGTATCATATCGTCTATTGTGAACCCGACAGTCAAAGCCGACAACTTCGAACTCAGTCCCACACTCATCACCTTCGTGGAGCGGGACCAGTTCGGCGGCCACCCATCAGACAACCAAAACGTGCACCTTCACAAATTCCTCGCGAAGTGTGACACCATCAAACTCACGGGGTGACCACCGACGCGATTCGAATGAGGCTATTCCCATTCTCACAGGGGATAGAGCCGGTGACTGGCCGCAGAATGAAGAGCTAACTCGTTCACCACCTGGGAGGATCTCTCAAAGGCTTTCCTATCAGTTACTAGCCCTACCAAACATTCACAAGCATGCATCACGAATGGATAGATTGTCAATTAAGTCCATCTCCTCCCTCTCTCAAGGGTCGAAGACTAATCCTAGAACTAAAGTCGCATATTCTCATGGGACTAAAAGTTGAAGGATTACAGGATCTACAATATCAAATACTTCCCACCTGGCAAGACTGCCAAGTTGAGGACGGATATCACCTCTTTCACCTAGCAGGATGGACAATCCCTGTACGAGGCCTGGGAGAGGTTTAAAGACCTCCAGCGGCAATGCTCCCACCACGGAGTTCCTGACTGGCTCCTAATCCAAACCTTCTACAATGGGTTGGAGCGGTCAGTGAAGATTTTCGTCGATGCCGCAGCAGGAGGCGCTCTCATGGGCAAGTTTATTGAAGCCGCAAAGGCATTATTAGAAGAGATGGCTTCCAACAATTATCACTGATCGAGTGAAAGAGCCACCCCCAGGAGGGGCGGTGGCAGACATAAGGTGGGCGCTGTGACGCTCCTGACAAGTAGGGTGGATGCCTTCGCACAGCGACTGAACAAAGTTTCTACCCTATCAGTCACTTCTGCGGAGCCATCAATGGGGACATATGCATACTGTGAGACCTGTGGTGTACAGGGATATACCTCCGTTGACTTAAAAATACCGCAAGTGCACGGCGTAGCTGTAGCTAGTAACCGACAAGTACGGGTCGTGTCCACGAGGAACTTGCTTCCAACTACTAGAACTAATTTAACTACTCAAGCTAGACAATCACAATTGGAGTTTTGGAATTAAACTAGGAGAACGATGACAACTAAAAAGGTGAAACGAACAGCAGAAGAGTAAACACCTAGGTTGGAATTAACAGCACGACTATGCTAGTGAATCAGTTACTAGCCCTACCAAACATTCACAAGCATGCATTACGAATGGATAGATTGTCAATTAAGTCCATCTCCTCCCTCTCTCAAGGGTCGAAGACTAATCCTAGAACTAAAGTCGCCTATTCTCATGGGACTAAAAGTTGAAGGATTACAGGATCTACAATATTAAATACTTCTCACCTGGCAAGACTGCCAAGTTGAGGACGGATATCACCTCTTTCACCTAGCAGGATGGACAGTCCCTGTACGAGGCCTGGGAGAGGTTTAAAGACCTCCAGCGGCAATGCTCCCATCACGGAGTTCCTGACTGGCTCCTAATCCAAACCTTCTACAATGGGTTAGAGCGGTCAGTGAAGATTTTCGTCGATGCCGCAGCAGGAGGCGCTCTCATGGGCAAGTTTATTGAAGCCGCAAAGGCATTATTAGAAGAGATGGCTTCCAACAATTATCACTGATCGAGTGAAAGAGCCACCCCCAGGAGGGGCGGTGGCAGACATGAGGTGGGCGCTGTGACGCTCCTGGCAAGTAGGGTGGATGCCTTCGCATAGCGACTGAACAAAATTTCTACCCTATCAGTCACTTCTGCGGAGCCATCAATGGGGACATATGCATACTGTGAGACCTGTGGTGTACAGGGATATACCTCCGTTGAGTTAAAAATACCGCAAGTGCACGGCGTAGCTGTAGTTAGTAACCGACAAGTACGGGTCGTGTCCACGAGGAACTTGCTTCCAACTACTAGAACTAATTTAACTACTCAAGCTAGACAATCACAATTGGAGTTTTGGAATTAAACTAGGAGAACGATGACAACTAAAAAGGTGAAACGAACAGCAGAAGAGTAAACACCTAGGTTGGAATTAACAGCACGACTATGCTAGTGAATCAGTTACTAGCCCTACCAAACATTCACAAGCATGCATCACGAATGGATAGATTGTCAATTAAGTCCATCTCTTCCCTCTCTCAAGGGTCGAAGACTAATCCTAGAACTAAAGTCGCCTATTCTCATGGGACTAAAAGTTGAAGGATTACAGGATCTACAATATCAAATACTTCCCACCTGGCAAGACTGCCAAGTTGAGGACGGATATCACCTCTTTCACCTAGCAGGATGGACAGTCCCTGTACGAGGCCTGGGAGAGGTTTAAAGACCTCCAGCGGCAATGCTCCCATCACGGAGTTCCTGACTGGCTCCTAATCCAAACCTTCTACAATGGGTTGGAGCGGTCAGTGAAGATTTTCGTCGATGCCGCAGCAGGAGGCGCTCTCATGGGCAAGTTTATTGAAGCCGCAAAGGTATTATTAGAAGAGATGGCTTCCAACAATTATCACTGATCGAGTGAAAGAGCCACCCCCAGGAGGGGCGGTGGCAGACATGAGGTGGGCGCTGTGACGCTCCTGGCAAGTAGGGTGGATGCCTTCGCACAGCGACTGAACAAAGTTTCTACCCTATCAGTCACTTCTGCGGAGCCATCAATGGGGACATATGCATACTGTGAGACCTGTGGTGTACAGGGATATACCTCCGTTGAGTTAAAAATACCGCAAGTGCACGACGTAGCTGTAGCTAGTAACCGACAAGTACGGGTCGTGTCCACGAGGAACTTGCTTCCAACTACTAGAACTAATTTAACTACTCAAGCTAGACAATCACAATTGGAGTTTTGGAATTAAACTAGGAGAACGATGACAACTAAAAAGGTGAAACGAACAGCAGAAGAGTAAACACCTAGGTTGGAATTAACAGCACGACTATGCTAGTGAATCAGTTACTAGCCCTACCAAACATTCACAAGCATGCATCACGAATGGATAGATTGTCAATTAAGTCCATCTCCTCCCTCTCTCAAGGGTCGAAGACTAATCCTAGAACTAAAGTCGCCTATTCTCATGGGACTAAAAGTTGAAGGATTACAGGATCTACAATATCAAATCCCAATTAGGATCTTAATTATTTTCATATTAAAACCTTAATCGTCTACTAAGTCGCACTAGGTCAAGGTTTCGTCTCTCAACGCTCCCCTAAACCTTAATGAGGAGGATGAATGCTCTTTCGAGCATTTCATTGAGCATGTGGCGTGCATAGTAGAATTCGCAATTACAAAATAAAGGGGAAGCGAGGATTGGGCCAATTAATGATTCAACCATACATATTCGGCGTTAATCCCAACCTAAGTTGGAGGATTTAGCCTACAATTATCTTTTCAACAACAACCATAACATTCAATTCAATAACCATGATAAACCTCTAAATAATCAAGAACAAGAGAGGAGAGAGAATTGAGAGAAAAGAACCTGGAATTAACCGAATGAATTAAAGCGGAGAAATCTTCAATCCAATGGCGTAATTCAAAAGCAAAGTAAGAATTTTAAATGAAAACCTAAAAGTCACCTCAAACGAGTTCTGGGAAAAGAAGACTGAATGTAAAACTCCATGAGACCCAAAATAACCCCGAAGGAAAATTTAATTCGCGACGCGGAACAGAGGTGGCACGGTGGCACCATGCCAAAACTCTGGCAAGAACAACCCAAAACCGGCAAAGTGGCACTGGTGTGCCACTTGGCACAGCCAGACCGTGTCATGTGGCATAGTCGTGCCACAGGCCGTGCCATTTGGCTGGCCGGCTGTGCTTGGTTGGTTTTTGTGGCCCGGCTGGTTATCGTTGTTTCGATTCGTTGGGAATTTCGTGCGAAGCTTTTTCGCTGCTTAACTCGCCTCCTTGGCACTCTTTCCTGCTAAATGTTGTTCATCTTTCCATTTCTTTGACACTATCCCTGAAAATATAGAAAGACACTATATGAGTAAAAAGTATGCTAAAAGAGGCTGATTTGACCCTTCTTTAACACGATCGAATGTGAAAACGCGGGGGTAAATGAGTCAAATAGGGGCTAAAAATGGGACAAAATAGAGGTTCATCAAGCACCAGAATGATAGTGGCAACTATTTTAAACTTTCCACCAAAGAAACCCTCCCATGCCAAAGAGGAGGTTCCTAACAGAGTTAGAAGCAACCAAAGGAATGCCTAGGCAACCAAGCTTAATAGCCAAAGAGCCCCAGCAAAATGACAATAAAGCAAAAGATTGATGTTCTCGATAGGCGGTTGTGTAGGGTTTTTGAGCAATCAAAGATTTTAATAGCTTAGGATTCTGGGTTGACTTGGAACTGGATTCATTATGGGTTATTTGGTGATAATTAGACAGAAGTTCCCTTCAGGTCTAGATAAGAGATCTTGGCAAGACTAAGAGGCATTTGGATGAGAGCACGAAAGTTTTTGCAATGAGGAATGGTATGAAGCGATCACATAAGGAATTGATGAGAGAATGGAAGGTATAGGACTGAAAGAAATCACTTTCACTTAATACCCATTACACAGCAGAAGACAAATAAAAGGAATTGAAAAATAATCATGAGACTTTTGTCTTTTTCTCTTTTCCCCCCTTTTTTTGGTTTTTTTTTGGGGGGGGGTTCATTGCTTAGTTTGCTTCTGAGTTCTCACTTACATACCTAGTGCACACCACAATAGAGAGTAAAAAAAGCAAAAAAGAGAATCCTGTATAATTTTTCACTTAACAAATAGGCATCGCTATTTATGCTCTCTCAAAATGCCAAAAAATTTGGCCCCCTTTTTAAAAGGAACGTAACTCCATTTTAGTAAATAAATTGCAGTGATATATTCAACATAATAAGAGGAATTGAGAGGAATGAATAAGAGTTGAATCACAACTCAAAAGAGGCTATCCACAAAATCAATTACATCAAACAAAGAGGTTTTTTTTTTTTAAAAAAAAAAAATAACTCCTCCCAAAAGAATAAAATCTTAAGCAACTTATCTTTTAAGTGCTCGAGACGGGTTTTAACCGCATAAAACTTCTCCTACTTCTCTCCACCCATAACTACCAACAGATATCATAGGGAAAAGCTTGAAAGACTTTTTTCTCACCCGGCCCCCCCAAAAAAAAAAAACTAAACCAAGCCAATAATTCCTATCTCACTGAAACACGCACTGCCAAGGGAGGCCCAAAAACTCAATGCTAACTCCCAGCATGTTGTGCAATGGAGGAGAAGATGATCTGTGGTCTCCAAATCCCCTTTGCACATGAAGTACCTGCAAACCAAAACTTTACCCTTCTTTTGTAAATTATTATCAGTTAAGATGTTGCCTTGCGAAGCTTCCCACAGAAAAAGGGACACTTCCAATAGGACATAAGGCATCCAAAATTTCAACAGGATCCCCTAGTCTGAAGATGGAGATCCTGAGACCCGGGGGGTGAAGGAGGTACAATTTGACGGTGAAGGAAGTATAATTTGGCAGTGAATATCAAGGTCGAAATGGGGTTCCATCTATCCTTGTCAAGTGGAGAGTCCTCCAATGAAACCATGTTAAGCAGGCTGAACAAATGGGCTACACAATAGGCTTCATGAGGGAAGACAGCAGAGCAAACTACCATAGCTAAATAAAGTTCCAGATAATCAGACACGAGCATCTCGCCATGGGATGCAAGAGCATACACTGCAGGAAAGTGATCCCTCAACAGAACGCCATGACAGCATTTGTTATGCCAGAACACATACAGACATACATATATATACATATATATATATATATATATTATATATATATATATATATATATATATATACACACACACATACATATATATACACATACATATATAAATGATATACATACATACATATATACATATATATATATATATATATATATATATATATATATATATATATATATATATATATATATATATATATATATATATATATATATATATATATATATATATATATAGACACATACACATACATACATAGAAGACATATATAGACATATAAATCCTCCCATATATATATATATAGACATACACCTTACAAATCTAATTTAGCTAGTATTTTAAGGGCTATTCACACATATATAGACATATAAATCCGTGGTTTTGTGGATGCACTTCTTGATGTCCCATTATATTGTCTTTCTCTTTTACAACTTCCCTGATGACCACATCAATGGCTGAAATTGTAGGTGAAGCTTGGTGCAGTGTCTAGAAAAAGCTATGAAGATTATTTGCTTAGGTTGATGGAAGATTTTGTTTATCAGCTATGTGATGTATCCTGAATCCGTACTCCCTGAAGAGGCAAAATGAAGAGTGGTTGTGGATTTCTACAGTCAAAGAAGGGGCAGGGGAGTAACAATACCAAAGGATGATGCAATCTTAATGGAGTAGAAATGTATGCAGCTTCAGTATGACTTGAGTTTTTTTCAATGGAGGCTCTTCTACGTAAGGGGTAACGGAGGTTTATGAACAAGAAAGAGAAGCTTTGGAGGATGGCTGTTGAGTCGAAATATAGGGTGAAGAGTCATAGTGGGATTCTGAGCAAGAAGAATGGCACACAAGACATAGGTTTGTTGAAGTTTATCACCAAGGGAGAGGATAACAACGGGTGTTTTTGCAATGGGTGATGACTCAACACACGCAAACACGCGCATAAACACACATATACATAAATACGCACACACATATATATATATACACATACATACATACATATATATATATATATATATATATATATATATATATATATATATATATATATATATATATATATATATATATATATATATATCATATCCTTGTGAACTTTCACCACAACACAGTGGGTTCACAAATTGTCATTTTGGGTAACGACAATGGAAAAGATGTCCTTGAATTAAGGATAAATCATTCGAGACTCCTTGAAGGGGCTACGTTGTCTCTCCCCGATGCTCTTTATGCACTTGGGTGCGATGTTTCCTCGTGTCTTCTGTTCCTAAGATTAGTTTTCTTTAATTTTCGTCTAAATGTCTTAGACATCATATGCCATGGTGATCTGTTTGGCCATGTCACATTGAAAGGTGTTTTCAATGGACGAAATAGAGCATCTTCCATCCTTGTCTCATTTAAAATCTGTTTTAGACATACTCGTTTTGACCATAAGGGTCAAGATAGAGTTAACTAGCTAAAGATGGCCTTTTAAGACCAACTCACTAGGCTTAAGGTGCAAAATGTGAGTTATGCCTAGCTAGTAAAGCAATAGGAAATCTTTTTTGTAAGATTTCGAGTCCATCAAATCCCTTAGCGTTCGTTCACTTTAGACATCTGCGGGTCCATGAATATGAAAGCATATCATGGAGCTACAAATATTCATGATATAGGTATATGTACCTACTATCCCACCGTTATTAAGTACTCGATGTGTTCATATACTTTATAGCGGTAGTAGGACTCAATTAGTACGAAATATTAAAACTCTTCGAACCAATTGAGATGATGATTATTTTCTTCGTGAAACAACATCCCGCAATGTTGATTTTCTTAAGGATGAGTTTCTTAGCATTTGGTGCAATTGAAAAGGGCCTAAATTTGTATACGTTACAATAAGACCTTCAACAACCTCTCGGTGAGGGGGAGGATTTGAGTTCTCACTAAGTCACCGAGGATGGTACACACTCCTTACTTGATAAGAATGGTGAATGTTTGTCTGTCAAGGAGAATGAGATTCACCCTCAATCTCTAATTGTTGAGGAGAGTTATTCCTGAACATGTAGTTAGTCCTCATGTTCAGGATCCCACCTCCAATGGATAGTGGGAGTAATCTTCTCTTCATAATCAGGGTTCCATACCTCTTAGAGAAAGGGAGAGAAACTCCTGGTCCCATACCTCTTAGAGAAAGGGGGAGGGATTTCTCACCTAGGCAGACAAATAATGAAGGTCCCAGGATCCCAAGCATGAAAGAATTCCTCGATGATTTTTTAAATCGAAATATTCTTATGAACTCCATCGGCAGATTAAGGATCTACCTCTTATCAAGAGGCGGTTGGCTCACTAAATCACAAAAAGTGACTGGATGTCATAAGGGATGAGATGGACTCACTGACATGGTTTGAGAACTCGTTGAAAATCCACTCCGATGTAAGCCTTCAAGATAAAACATTGTATGGATAGTTCAATTGATAAGTTCAGGCCCGGATACTCCTAACTCTGGTTTCCCATTCGGACTTTGAGTTCAAAATGGAGTAAAGATTATTTTTCTCAATTGTGATCTTGAGAAAGAGATTTATATGGACTAACCCATTGATTTTGTATCAAAGGGATAAGAGGACAATGTGTGTCGTCTTAAAAGGTCCATATGTGATCTTAAGCAATCCTCCAGTTTTTGGTACTCTAGATTCCATAAAGCCATTTTGGCTTTTCTATGGTCTCAGAATACCATTGTGTATGTCGGAAGATCAACATGGGGATTACGTTCCTCACGTTGATCACATACCGATGACTAGGAACAACTTGGAGATGATTAAAACTACTAAAAGGTAGTTATCCCATGTTTTTGAGACGAAGGACACGGGTGAATCCAGGTATGTCATGGGAGTGGAAATAAATCCAAAGCCGTCCCAAGAAGCATGCATCAAAATGTCTTGAAATGATTTTGGATTTATAATCCCTAGCCCGTGGATACTCCAGTTGAGAAGGGTCCAACCTTAAGTCTTGCTTAATGTTCTAAAACAGATGACAAAATAGAGATAATAAACAAAAGTCCCTAACCTTAGTATCATAGTAAGCTTATTGTAAGCCATGTTATGTACATGACCCGACATTACTTTGCTGTTAGTTTGATAAGTCGTTATCAAAGTAACCTAAAACTTGCTGGTTGGTAAGTCGTCAAGAGAATCAAGCGCTACCTTCGTGGTATTGATAACTCTGTCTTTTGATATCAAGGAGGAGGCCTCGAGTTGAGAGGATACTCAAATATTGATTGGGGTAGTGACTTGGATGAGTCTAAGTCAACCTCAGGACATGCCTTCAACCTGAGTGGGAGAGCCATGTCATGGTGTGTAAAGAAGCAAAGCTGCACAACGATATGAGCTATGGAGGTAGATTGTGTGTCTTGTACCATAGAGACAAAATCATTGCCATATGGTATATATATGTACACTAACAAGGTGATATGTTCCCTTGACTAAACCCATTCTTAGTAATACGTTCAAAGCTCATTGGTTGAGTCTTGGAATTCATGAGGTTTGGTATCTAGACATGTTCTGTTACGTGATGGACATGTTTCTTTTATGAGGAAGATGCTCATTGTTGTACGTTAGGCATATTGAAATGTCACAGGCTTCTGATTGACCTAGTCACACAGGCAATCTCCCTGACGCTTGAGTAGCGGGCAGGATGAGACTGGATTATATTGGCACTAGGTGTGCAATATTGATTACTCACACTAGAAGTGTATGAGTAGAATGAATATAGCCGCCTTAGTAAAACTAAGATGAGACTCGAGGGAGTCGAGTATGAAATAAGTTTTCATATTGAAGCCTTAAAAGCCGAATCTTGAGTGTCAAGACCAACATTCAGTATGTTGATCTAGTGACTCAGGTTAGATTTTGGGTGAAAATCTAGACTGACGATTCGCATGGCATAAAGAGTGACGAACCCAACTAAGTGGGAGTTATGCCGTGACACACATCTCATACTGTGTGTGCTTATAAGACGACCCATATGTGGGGTGACAATTGAATTCCCTATCACTTGTCACTGTGTGACCCTATGGACGATAACCCTTTGACTTAAAGCTATGATATTAAGTCGAAGCTTAATGATGCTACTTTAATGTGATGCTCAAGAACCACGATATATACGGTTCAGCGAGAACATGTTAGGAAAGCAGTTAAGCTAAGATGAGATTTCATGAGTGTTTAAGAAAAATCTATCCACCATCACCATATCAGTCCGGGCGATTATGTTGAGAACATAATCATATGATATATCAGGTATAAGGGATTACAGATGCCACTGGTGATGTCTTGGGATATTTTTAGGGTATCATATTTCGTGAAAGTGTTATATTAGTTGGATGGTAACTTAATATAACACTACTTGTTATTTTTGATCGCACGTCTTATTCCTGGTATGAAGCATGAGGAGTTGTGATACATGGAGAATACGTGTTTTACGGCCTAAGTGGCCGAGTGGGAGCTGTTGGTCGGGCCTAATAGGTTTAGGCCCAACGGCCACTTATGTTCTCTAGGGCAACAACCCTAGCCACACCCCAAACTATATAAGGGGTGCTTAGGGGGTCAGCAAGTAAGACACTATTATTACATCTCTCGTATTTTCCTATTTCTCTATCACGGCTGAACTACCATCCGTCGGGTTCTTGGGTTTAGGACGTGATTATTAAGGCGACTCTGGTAGCCGCATGGTTTTCTTTATTATCGTGGATTATTACCGACAGTACGCTTCCGCATCGAGGTTAGTCCTAATTCTTCCTACACTCTCAATTGAGATACGGAGGGGACGCAAGGGGGACTGGCGTCGGCAGTGGAGTATCATGAGGCCACTAAAGTGGTGGTAACTCGTGGAGTTGTTGACTAGACTGATCTTTTACCCTTGTTCTGATCTATGCAAAAGGATGAAGAAGATTGAAGAAAGATAAACAAAAGAAGAAAAAAGGGACGACTTCTTCAACCAAAAAAAAAAAAATTATAATGAGCTGTGGACAAAGGAGGTGGGACACTGGGCACACATTATTTTAGTTTTATATTTTGGATATATATATATATATATATATATATATATATATTATATATATATGTTTTTGTGTGTGTGTATATATATTATATATATATATATATATATATATTATATATATATATATATATATATATATATATATATATATACATACTTTTTATCTGTCTAATATTATAATCCAAACTCCAAACATAAATTTAACTAAATGGGTGTACCCTCTTTCCCCTCACATCTAACTATCTATTATTATGATTGAATCTAATTAAGTAGTAACTCATGTACTACATTTAGCCACGACTATGGAAAAGGAGCAAAATTCATTAGTATTTAAATTATCTTTTTTCAAAGATTATGCTCTCTTTATCAAAATATAATTAATTTCCATCTTAAAAAAATTAATTTATTTATTCTTTTTACAGGACAGACCAATACTTTAATGTGACAAAGAATCTAATTTAAGGGCTATTCTATGTATATGTATATGTATATGTATATATGTATATAGCACAATTGCTACATGAAGATTTTGGCTGTAGGCATAATATCTGACTTCCAGATCTAATTATACAACCGTAATGATTGGTCATTTGAAGGGTTATCATGTGCCTTCCAAGTAGTAGATTTTGTGGGAAAATTCACACTTCCAATGAATCCACAATAAAAAGAATCCATAACATCCATATATGGGATAGGGGCACCTTAGATTAGTTGAGCCACATTGTCCTGTATGTAAGGCATTAACTTGAGAGAGTCTCATTGCTTATCAAGAGCAATAAATTCATATACCTTCATACTAACACCAGTTAAGGTTGAAGGATTTAGCTTAAACTACGATACTACGGGCTCATTGAAGCACCAAGAATCCGTCCAAAAATTGATGGTTTGACCAATACCATTAGCGATAGCAAAAATTTGCCTAATCCGAATACCAAATTTGTTCCACCCAGGAAAAACCTGGTACAGTCATGAATTTCTTTCGAAGTTTAAATTCGGACACAAAATTTGCCATATTTCTATTGTCCCAACCCAACTTTGATTTGAATTTAGCTTTGTCTGAATTGTCCGACCGGAAAAAATAAGCAATCCACCTTTGAATTAAAGCATCTTAGAGGATTAAAGCATCTTAGTCTATAGAATCGGATTCTCCACTTGGTATATGCCTTCTTTGCTTTGATGAAGCATCTTAGAGGATTAAAAAACTTGTTTTCGAAGACTACTGCACTTCTCTCTTTCCAAATGCTCCAAATAAGAAAGGATCATTTTTGAAGTAGCTTTGGATTACGGGAGGATCTTACCCTTCGTAACACTTCAGCTAGTTGCGGGTAGCCACCAGGCGAGAACTGTATTGGGAACCATTAGTATTTATCCGCTAGTTCCCAGACCTTTTTACCTATCTGGCACTCACTAAATAAATGCTTAATTGATTCAATATCACCCAGGCAGATTGGGCAACCTGCATCAATATTCAGTCCACATTTGAGTAAAGTTCCTCGGATAGGGACTGCTTTGTGGCAGATTTGGCATAAGAAAATTTTAATTTTGGCATGGTGTCTATTTGCCAGATCCACTTGAAGGACCAGTTTGAGTAATCATTTATTGACTTATCGTATGCTATCCATGTTACTGATTTAGTACTAAAGGTACCTGAGTTATCCAGGTTCTAGCAGAAGGAATTTGGTTTGCTATGGGCATGAATGACAACTCCTTGGATTTTATGCATGATTGGGTGATTACCCAAGGTAGAGGTGAGCTGTGTGAGATTCCAAGTCCTATCCTGTTGGATAAATTCAGAAACTTTAGCATGTGGACTAGGTATAATTGCTTTATCAATATCTAATATTTCAATTAGATTCTTATTTTCTATCCAGTTATCATGCCACAAGAAAATGCTTTCGCCATTTCCTTGTTTTATAAGTGGTCTATAATTTAATGAACTCTTCCAGACTGGGGAGTCAGTATTCTGTTTTTTATAGTTGAAGAATTCATTCTTATGAAGGTACTTAGCTTGCATCATTTTAACCCATAAGCTAGATTTGTTGGTAAGAATTTTCTAAGCTAGAAAGTAGAGAGAGAAACTCCTCTGTTTCTGTAGACGTCTTGAAACCCCCCTTTTTCTTAGCCAAGTCATGAACCCTAATCATAGAAAAAAGGAAGCCCCCTCTGCTCTATTGGCTTTTGGTTGTCCTGAAATTATAGCTGCAGAGCCCATTTCGATTCATGTTTCCATTGCTTGGTGCTTAATCTTGAAATTGTTAAAGCCTTTGATTCTTCAGTTCTTGCTAGTTAGATTGCTTAGATCTAAGGTTGGAGTTCCCAAATTTCATCAGTTTCTATGCCAACTTTTCATCTTGAATTCGTCAAAGCCTTTGATTTTTTAGTGCTCTGCAGTCAGTACACCTTTCTATCTCTGTGAGTGCCACCTTGGATTTTAGTGTAGTTTCAATAACTCAGCTCTGAAAGCTTTGAAGGTTATTATTTTTGCCTACCTTGAGTCTATTCTTTTATCGACCCTGTGGGATCATAGATATTCTTCTTGGTTTCAAGGGAGTACTCATGTGGACCGCATAGTGACATGGTTGAAACATACAAATTTGTACTTGGAACACATGGTAACATGATTCGAACACATGGGAACATGTTTGATGATTTATGTTATGGAAATGGTGACGAGATGGAATGTCTGACCGAGATGAAGTCCAGATTGTCTTTTTGCAAAATGCATTCGGATGGAAGCAATGGTCTTTGCTTTCCCTTGGTAATTTCTTTTCTATAAAAATTATGGCATGGGATGCTCAAGGAGCCAAAAGGCATCAGCTTGAAAAAACTCACCAACCTAACTTGATATTTTTCATTGAGGCAATGGCATCTGAAAAGACCACGAAATAGATAATTCTATAGTTAGAATTTGAATGTTGTGATCTTTCCTTACCTATTAATCATTCCTATGGCATTTGGGTTCTTTGGAACAAAATGACTATTATAGCTTATGTTCTTTTGAAAGAAGATAGAGCCATTCACATGTTGGTTTTTGAGACCTCAACTCAAAAATTCAATATCATAGATGACATTTATGCTTCAGCCCAACCTCGAGATAAAGATGTTTTCTGGGATCATCTACGGAACCTTGACTCTGTTATTAAGAAACTTTGGTGCCTTATTGGGGATTGTAATGAACTTGAACACCACTCTCATAAGTGGGAGGTGGCGGCAACCCCTACGTCTCATCTTTCTTGGCTACCTTATTTTTTATATTCTGCATAGGCCATCTCATTGCCTATTCAAGGTTGTCCTTTCACCTGGAAAAAACAAATCCACCCTCATGTAATTTGTGAAAAACTAGATAAGGCAATTGAAAGACATGATTGGTCTTGTCTATATTGAGCATTGTTTCAGCTGAACCTTTTACTTGTTTAGACCATAGCTACGTGTTTTTAAACACAGTCCTTCCTAACTTTGCTATGGGAAATCATTTTTTTAATATGAACATGATTGATCGTCATATGAGGACGTAAAACACATTGTTCCGCTTAACTAAAAATTTGCATGCTATGAAACATGATCTCAATGAATAGAGTATGGGTAAATTTTCCAATTTTCACAGGCAGGTTGCAAAAAATACCGAAAAACTTCATATTGTTGAATCGAAGTTAACTGATAATCCTCAGAATCCTAGCTTAATGACTGGCATTTTATGTTGCTTAAGCAATATAAAAAGTTGTTTGGGGGTTATCATGCACATAAAAAATGGTTAATGGATATTGATAGGAATT